>CAUYLG010044422.1:0-43922 GCA_963573385.1 Cacajao melanocephalus | reverse complement strand
TTATTGCAGCATTGTTCACAACAGCAAAGACTTGGAACCAACCCAAATGCCCATCAATGATAGACTGGATAAAGAAAATGTGACGCATATACACCATGGAATACTTTGCAGCCATAAATAATGGATGAGTTCGTGTCCTTTTTCAGGGACATGAATGAAGCTGGAAACCATTATTTTCAGCAAACTAACACAAGAACAGAAAACCAAAAACCACATGTTCTCACTCATAAGTGGGAGTTGAACAATGAACACAGGGAGGGGAACATCACACGCAGGGGCCTGTTGGGGGGTGGGTTGCTTGGGGTGGGATAGCAGGGGGTAGGATAAGGGAGGGATAGCATTAGCAGAAATACCTAATGTAGATGACAGGTTGATGGGTGCAGCAAACCAAAATGTCACGTGTATACCTATGTAACAAACCTGCATGTAATAACAATAAAAAGAGATTACATTTAAAAAAAAAAGAAAAGGAGAAGGTAAGTAAGAGAGAGAGAGGAAAGAAAGCTAATATTTGTAGTTATCTTATTTTGAAAAACTACTATTCAGTTCAGACAACTAAGAAAAATATATTCCAAGAAAAAATTTTAAAATTACATTATGAAGGTGTACATGACTATTTAAACAATCTGTACTTAATTAATTAATTAAAAATCCAGATTTGTGAAAAAAAAATTAAAATCCAGATTATTGTTAGAGCTTTTTTAGAGTTTGTCTAACAGGTTTTCCAGTTTCCACCAGAAAACCCCATAAAAATATTTATTTATTGGGTTAACCTGCTAGACAAAAATTTTAAAAAGCTCTAACATGAATCTGGATTTTTAGAAAAGGCAAACTGTAGAATCTAAGGAGCAGGTATCTGACTATTTCTTCTATTCATATCAATGGCAGGTGTGTGTGGCAAATTTTTTTCTTCTCCAGGTGTCTGCATCCTGATCAACCTTTTTTTCTTTATGGTCAAATCAGTGTCTTCAGCAGAAACTCTGCACAAAATCATTGGTTTGAGAAACTGCCCTACTAAAGGGAGGAGTCTTGTTCAGAGAAATAATGATAATTTTGGCTAAATAGCTAATAATAATTAACTGCAAAATGTTTGGCTGTAACTTTTATTTAAACATTAACAAAGAGTTAAAACAACAAAGGAATATGGTAAAAAAAAAATTCAAATAGTATTGAGCAAAGTTAAATGTAAAGTAAAATCCCTTTTTCTTTACCCCCAATCCTAGTTTCTTTTCTGAAAATAAATCATGATTGACCGTTTCTTTTTTATTCTTTGAACATAGGAAGGAAAGGAAGGCAGGCAGGAATGAAGGAAAGAGTAAGGAGCAAGAAAGTTGTACATAATGGGATTATTCTGTGCACTACTTGGCATTATGCTTTGTTTGTTCTACAGTATTTCTTGGAATCTGTTTCCTATCAGTGCATTGGGATCATTCTTTCAAAGTTTGTATGATGGTAATTTTCAAATATACAGAAAATTATAAAATTTGGTAAAATAAGCACCCATACACCCCATCTTCATTAAAATTATTAACATTTTGACCTATTTGCTGATTACTTCAATCATCTATCTAGCTTTTTTTAATTTTGCTGAATAATTTCAATGTAAACTGCAGATATCATGATACTTCACTCCAAGATCCTTCAGCACCTTGCGCTTAAAACCAAGAACATCATCCTGTATAGCCATTTCTGTATCTAATCAAATTACCAATTGTCAAATATAATCTGTTAATAGTATCCAGTGACTACCAAAATGTCTCCAATTATTTCCCAATTGTCATTAATCGATTTCTGTAGAACTTGTATTTAATTAATGATGACATCTTGTATTTGGATGTCAAGTTTTTTAAATCTCTCGTAATCTAGAACAATGAGCTTCTTCATATTTTTTATTTATTTTTATTTTTTTTCTGAGATTAAGTCTCACTCTGTCACCCAGGCTGGAGTATAATGGTGCAATCTTGGCTCACTGCAACCTCTGCCTCCCAGGTTCAATTGATTCTCCTGCCTCAGCCTCCTGAGTAGCTGGGATTACAGGTGCGTGCCACCATGCCTGGCTAAATTTTTTGGATTTTTAGTAGAGACGGTGTTTCACCATGTTGGTCAGGCTGGTCTCAAACTCCTGACCTCGTGATCCGCCTGCCTCAGCCTCCCAAAGTGCTGGGATTACAGGCGTGAGCCACCATGCCCGGCTCTTCATACATTTTTTAAAGATGACATTGACTTTACAAAGAGATCAAACCTGTTTGGTTGTTTCCTCGGGATGTTGTTTAACTCGTTCCTCTACTCCCTCATCTTCTGCATAACTAACCAATATGCCTACATTCCATGCATTGCGGTAAGTGTATTTTGTGCATCTAATCTCATTTAATTCTTACAACAACCCAGAGATGCTAATTATACTAGTATACCTATTTTACTGATAGAACATGGAGGTTAGAGAGGTTAATTCAATTCTCTAAGGTCAAATATTGTCTGTGTTCTCTTCCCTGTTCTTTCTAGGTATGTCACATATAGTTTTGTCTAGTGCCATAACATTTAGAGTTGGAAAGTACTTAATTTTATGTATCAAGAAAAAGATGCCCAGAGAGACCAATTGTGTGATCCAGCTAGTCATGTAATTATTTAGTACATAATTTTCAAATGCAAAAAGCACTTAATGAGCTGGTGTCACCACAAAAGGTCAGCTGGCTTCTCACAGAGTGGCACTACATTTGTAAATCTGCCAAGGTACAAAGCAGTGTTTACAAAGTGTGGCATGCAAGGTAATTTTTGATCCATGCACGAACAATTTTTATTTCTGTAGTAATTTATTCTAATGCATCTTAGGGAAATAACATAACTAGTTCACTGACCTCAGATATTAATATTTAATCTGAGGCTCAGTTTAAAAAAGAGGTGAGTTAATTTAAAGAAAAATGTTAATAAAACAATGGCTCAGAGGGTATTGTATAGTCAGAGCAATAAAATTATGACAGAAGAGAATAAATCCATAGGGGAACTTTTTTAGGATGAGCTCATGTTGACCTAATTCATGTATGAAAGTAGAGTGTAAATTTATTAATTCATGATGAGAAATAAAACAGTTGTGTGCACTGGAATGCTCATCTATGTGATGAATAAATTATCTGCCCATAGGCTGACCTCAAAATCAAAACAAGATAAAATTATTTAAATGATTCTGAAGCTTAATAACTTAAGGCCAAATATGTCCAGTTCATCCCTGTTCAGAAAAGTTTTGGCTTTGCCAATGGGATTTTTAAACCAAAGCTCCTCTGTTGAAATTTTCATAACTCTTAGACAGTATAAGATGACCGATTTTCTCTTCTGGTTGATTAGGTATGCTCATATTCAATATTATTACTGGAAAATCATATCTGAGAAGCCATTTTTCCTCTCTAAGGAATCAATACATATCTCTGCTCCAATTCATCCTCTGTTGGATATACAATATAACTCAGAGAGGTTATTTTTACTTCCCTTATGCCCAATTTATGGTAGACTCCAAATATTAATGGTAGATACTAGTGACTTTGACCTAGATTGTTAGCTTCTGGTGCATTTTCTTCTATGCCATGTGCCCTATGCAAGTAATTTTCACAGAACAAATAAAATTTTCCATACTAATAAATCTGAAACCTATAAAATTCATGATATGACAGATCACCACCTCACTCGAATATATATTTTTAGTAAAATATAGGCCTTTACTGCTTACTGTTAATATAATGAAGATGGAAGCCTGACAGCTTGCTACCAAATTCCCATAAAGTTTGGAGAGTTTATCCCCAGGCCCATGCCTCCTTCCTCCACTTTTTTGTTATGTTTACCTAGTTCAGTGATATTAGAGATACAAGAGAATTTGAGTGAATTCTCACAACTATTTATATACTCAGTCAATGGATTTAAAAAATCCACTAGCTCGCTTATCTTTTATTTTTTACCATTCTAGAGAAATCCTGCTGGTGGCTGTGGATCAAGATGAAACCCTGAAGCCAAGTAGGTTCATCTTCAAATTTTGTATCTTTAAAGATTGGCCACATAGTCCATGTTTTGGGTAGAAGTTAGATATACGACCTGAGTTTCTACTGAATGGTACTCCAAGCCAAGTTTCCAAATAGGAAGAATGACTGTAGAAGCAACTATCTCAACTCTGTCTCCTAAAAGTTTACTCTCATAGACCTTAAGTTGAATTAAAGTAAAATCAGTATATGTACTGATACACAAAGGCCACTTTCATGTAAAGGGTTTTAGTTTATTCTAATCCACAATAGAACATCAGGCTAAAAAAGTCATTTGGGGTCAAAAGCACAATGTACCCTATTAAGGAAATGAAGAGACAAACCACAGACTGGGAGAAAGTATTTGCAAAACACATATATGACAAAGGACTTTTTGCCAGAATATGTAAAGAACTCTCAAATCTCAATAATAATACAACGATAATCCACATTTTTTAAAATGGGCAACAAAGTAAAATGGACACTTCATCAAAGAATTGAGGCAGATAGAAAATAAGCATATCAAACGTTATTCAAAATTCCGTTAGTAGAGGAATGCAAATCCAAGTCACAGTGAGATACCACCACACACCTATTATCATGTCTTATATATTCATATGAATATTCATAATGGTTTAAAAAGTTTGACGATAGCAAATGATGCAAGAATGTAGAGCGACTAGAACTTTTACATATGGCTGGTGGGAACACTAAAGGGTACAACTGTGTCAAAAAATGATTTGGTAATTTAGTATTTTAAAACTTTAGCATATACTTCTCATAAGATCCAGTTGTTCCACTCCCAGGTGTTCTATCAAAAGAAATAAAGATGCAAGGTCACATAAAACCTGTACACAAATATTTATAGCAGCTTTACTCAAAAAATCTGGACACATTTCAAACATCATCAGGTTGAAAAGGGAAAAACAAATTGTGGTACATTCGTATATGGCATACTACTAGCAATAAAAAGAAATAAACTCCGGATATATGCAGCAACATGGATGAGTCTCAAATGTATAATGCTGAACGAAAGATGCCAGACTCAAAAAGTTACATACTGTATGGTTCAATTTATATGTCATTCTAGAAAAGGCAAACTGATAGAGACAGAAATCAGTTAGCAGTTGATAATCTAGAGGGAACAAAGGGGAGGGGTGGGTCTGATTATAAAAGAGCATAAGAAAACTTCTCAGTGTAATGAAAATATTCTACATCTTAATTGTGGTGATGCCTACACAGTGTACAGGTTTGTTAAAATTCACAGGACAATATATTTTTAAAAGCAAACATTATAAATAAACTTAGGCACACGCGCATGCGTGCGTGCACACACACACACACACACACACACACACACACACACTATAGAGTAGATAAATTTGAATTATGGAGACCTGAGCCCTGGTGATCCCAAACTGTAATTAGACCAATGGCATCTATGTGATCTGCACTATGCTGGGCACTGGAAATAAAATAATGAGGAAAAATACACATTGAGGCAGGTTAAAGTCATGACTTTAAAAAAATATATAGACCAGTCTGCAACTTTTATATATTTTAAAGATATTAAAGATAAAGAAATCACTGTGCAAACGTGAAAACACACATTGCGATAATTGCTTTGTGTTTTGAAGAAAACTGAGTAAAGGGCTTTAGGATCAAGAGATTTTGTACACCTTTCCATTCTCTCCCCCACCTTATTAGCATGTTAATATGTTAAGAACACCAAGAGTCTTTGCTGTGACTATAAAGATGTTTAACTGAATATTTACTATATGTATTTGGTTGTGAAATAATTTTCCTATCAGCATCTTACAGAATATTTAATACTACATCTAAAGAGACATAGGAATAAATAACCATACTATATTTTTTCAATTTTTAACTTTCTTCATTAAGTTGATATTAGCAGAAAGATAGCAAACAATCCAAAACCACTAAGAGATATATTTCCTTGTTTTTTTTTTTTTTTTTTTTTTTTTTGGTCTTTGGATAAGAAAATGAATCAGGAACTAAAAAGAACTGTATGTTCTCTTCAGATCTATTTCTGATGAAATCTGCCTGTTTGGCAACACTCTAATGTATTTTACATTATCCAGACACCCACATTCCTGACATGGAACCATAAAGCAATCTTGACTTTTACTTAATAGGTTTGTTGTCCTATATTGCAGGATGGAGCAAATGAGTAAATACATTGATACTGCTGAGTGCAAAGCTTCTTACTGCGAGATAAAGAAGATACGCATATTTAATGGAGGAAGGCAGAGAAGATCTATGTGGGTTTGGATTAGAATTAGAGATTTCAGTATAATTTTATTATTTATAAATGCATTATTTAAAATTTAAAAATCTTGATATGGCTAGGGTCCACTGTCACTTTAACACCAAAAAATAAATATGGTACTTACTTAAATAGTTTTTATTCTGCTCATGACCAACTACATGTTTCTTTTCAAGTCACCTTTTTTTCTTTTTCCTAAACCTCTTTGCTGTACTTTCAGTTGAGCTGAGAATTGTTCCTTTCATGTTTTGGAGTTTTCAACAAATATTGCTATGGCATATAGATATGGATAAGAGAAGTCTTATCTTCTGACAATTGACCTTTTCAAAATTTTTATATATACAAAATATATATATCCTAGTTGTTGATTTTTCTGTCATCTAGGATGGTTTCTAATTTATATGACACAGCTTGAAGCAGAAGCAGACATTACAAATATCTCTACACACATTACTACAGCCTCATTTTAATTTGCCACACCCAAAGATAATTCTGAAGTCAATGGTCAATCATTACATAAATTAAATGGGGGACAGAAACAAAAGCCATTTTCCAAAGATTAATAAGAAGAAAATTAATTACAATTAAATTGCAGAGAAACTATAGTTTGCAATGAATCATGACGTAAGGTTAATTATAACACGAATCTAAAGCTCTCCTTTGACATGGAAAATAATCGGGTATCAGTGAATTTTCCCTTCTGAATGTGAAAATAAATATCAGTGTGTGGGTTGATTTGGTTTAGTGTTTTAAATCCAATTTCTTCTTCTGACAGGTAGCCTTTTCAAAATTTTTATTTTACTAATCAAATAATCATATTATAGGAAGACATATCAGTTTTGCATTGCTCCATTAAATACTGTTTGGTAAAGAAAAGATTTTTAGCCCATTACATAATATTTAAAAGTACTCCAAATGAATGACAAAACTGTTATACAAGTATTAAACTGGTGAAGGTCAGAAGAATGATTGTGGCCAAGTTAGAACTTCCTCAAAGGTTAGCCATCCATTTTTATTTCTATGGCATTTTGTGGCCTTTGGAGCTGTAGACTGGTCTATATTTTTTAAAAAATCAAAAAAGCACATGACTTGAATTTTAAATTGTTTGAAAGAAAAAAAGGGAAGGGTTTATATTTTTCTATTTTACTTGCGCTTTAGTCTGTAGAACTCCAAAATTTTTCTGAAGTTTAAGGCACCTCCATGCAAGTTATTTGTAGAAAATAAAATAAAATCTATATTTCTCATGATGCATGCCTGAGATTTATTCTCCAATTAGGCCTAGCCCTCTATTCTTTATGGAATGAAATTTGACCCAAGGGAATGATAAATACTTAGGCTGATAGAAAATCACTAGCCAGTTGATCAGTTAGGATTGACCAATCTTTAGACAGCCATTCAGTAATTTTTCCCATAAAGTAGGTAATTATAGGTTATTTCCTAGTAATAAATACCGGATGTTCCTCATGAACATTCTTCATATGGTTTGACGCAAATAGCATTCTAAAGCAGAAAGAACTTTGCCAAAAGAACAAATAAACTAAAAGACAGAAAATAATGCCTCCAAATCCCCCTTTCGGAATGGCAAACGAAAGAGCTAATCCCATCTATTTAAATCCGTGTTTGAAAAGTGATTGGTAGTCATATAATATAGGGGATATAAATTTAACTTTGGGAGTGAGACTGTAGTAAAATTCTAGCTCTTGTTAACTCGTTGTTTGACCTTGGGCAAGGTACTTAAACTCAGCTTTCTCACAAATAAAATGCTCCTGTCTATGTCATAAAGTTGCCTTGAACATTAGCTAAAATATGTAAAATGCTTAGCACAGTGCTGGCACATAAAATAAGTGAACTGTTTTGATTTTTATTTTAACTAAAATTCCTATGAGTGTTTAGGTACAATTTCCATTCTTGTTCTTCACTATGCTGTCCTAAGTTACTGGGGAAAACTGTAAGGAAGCTTATTAGAGAAGTTGAAGGCCAGTTCTTGCCTATGAAGGATTTTAATCTTCAGAAGTCAAAGATTAGAATTTCACCACCAAGACTTTCCAGAAAACCTGAGAGAAAGAACTTGGTGGTGAATGCATCTAAACTTGCTTACCTGTCAACTCTTATTTACCATTATTTCAACATTTTTAACATCTTAGTTTGAGGCCTCACTGCTTCTGGAAAATACTCCGGTCATTGCGGATTCTATGATTTTGTCCAAGTATTCTTAGCCCATTGAATCTTGACTTGTCTAAATGATACGCATCCTTCAAAACTGAGATCGAATCATTACTCTCTTTTAAGACTTCCCAATACCCCAGAAAAGTAACCATTTTTACTTCATTGATGTTCTGGTAGCAGTTAATACTATGACTAAAAACATGGCCATGTGTTATAGTTACTTGTCTGCATTTTTATCTTGCCTAAAATATTGGTTCATATATTACATCCCTTATATCCAGTGAAAACATCCTGCTTCACAATATTCATGGTTGGCATTCAACTGAATTTATGTTCAATTAATCAGACATGAACTACGTATTTTCAAAGTAAGAAACCATTTTTTTTCCTAGTGGAAAGGAAGCTAACTATATATAACAATATATTTGAGGAGAATCAAAAGATTTTATAAACTTAACTGTTTCATCTTGAGTCCATGACTACAGTTCACACCCTATAGTCATTTTTCTAACTAATATAATGGGTGAATGAATTATCTCATTTTGTATCAGGTTAATACGGATTGCCTTAGGTTCTACCAGTGGCTAGATATTTTAGAATGTCATCAGGATACCTTTGTTTAACATAACGCTTTTGTATATTTTAATACTGAATATTAAACTTAGCATAGAAATAATTTTTTAGTTTATTGAAGCTGAGGTGCCATCAATTGTATATGTATTTCCTTTTTAGAGATATTAAAATCTACAAATATGTGCATCTTATAACTGATGAAGTATGAAATAATAAACTCCTTAATGGTGGTTCATATTAAGACGCTTTTTACTACAAGTTACAGAAGACTCAACCCATAATGTCTTAAATGCCAAAAACAATAGGCGGCAGATACAATTTCGTCTGTAGGTTGGTTAATTCAGTCATTCAACCGTGGCATCATGTACCTAGATTTTTAACGTATTTCCTCAGGGCATTGTCTTTTATCCTCATGCTTAAATTGCTATAGTTGCAAGATGGCTTAGATATCTCCTGGCACCACTGGCTCACTTAACCCCACATTCAGAGACATATTTCTTTCCACGTTTTTGTCATCTTTCTCTGAAGTTACCACAACAGACTCAAGGTTCTTTGGCCATAGCTGGATCACATGACTTTTCCCAAGTCAGTCCCTAGAAAAGGGGATGAAATGATCATCATTGACTAAAGTGGTTCAAGTTCCAAACTTCTGGGGCTGGTGATAGAATTGTCTTTCCCAAAAACACGGACATGTGGAGGAGATTACGTGACCAATACTGAACTGGCGCTAAGAAGAAAAGGATAACGGTTTGAGTAGCTAATTAATGTGTATAATACAATATATTTATGCACGTCTCTGCTATGGTATATACTTCTGTATTAGTCTGTTCTCATGCTGCTAATAAAGACAAACCCAAGATTGGGTAATTTATAAAGGAAAGTGGTTTAATTGACTCTCAGTTCTGCATGGCTGGGAAGGCTTCAGGAAACATACAATCATTGTGGAAGGGGAAGCAAACATGTCCTTCTTCACAAGGCAGCAGCAGTTAGAAGTGCCAAGCAAAGGGAGAAGAGCCCCTTATAAAACCATCAGATCTTGTGAGAACTCACTCACTATTGCGAGAACAGCAGCATGGGGATAACCACCCTCATGATTCAATTACCTCCCTCTGGGTCCCTCCCATGAACACATGGGGATTTTGGGAACTACAATTCAAGATGAGATGAGGGTGGTGACATAGCCAAACCATATTAACTTCTAAAGAAAGTACTTTGCTAAAGTAATATGTTTTGCCTAATTTGCTTAATCTGTTTTTCTTTTTTACTTTTTTTTTTTTTTTTGATGGAGACTTGCTCTGTTGCCAGACTGGAATGCAGTGGCGCCATCTCAGCTCACTGCGCAATTACTTAATCTTTATATGGGAAAGCTCTTGGAATTCATCTGAAGTGAATTAAAGCCTTATGCTTAGTTGCAGAAAGGTTCACCAATGACTACTTCTTAAAAATCCCTGTGATAAAGTAATAACATTTTAATTAAATTGATTAAAAATAACTCATTGGCCAGGAAAGACGGCTCACACCTGTAATTCCAACACTTTGGGAGGCTGAGGTGGAAGTATCACTAGAACTCAGGAGTTCAAGACCAGCCTGGGTGACATACAGAGACCCTGTCTCTATAAATAAATAGATAAGCCAGGTGTGGTGGTATGTGCCTGTAGTTCTAGCTACTTAAGAGGCTGAGGTGGGAGGATTGCTTGAGCCCAAGAGGTCAAGGCTGCAGTGAGCCATAATTGCACCACTGCACTCCAGCCTGGGTGACAGAGTGAGACCCTATGAAAAAAAAAAAGAAAGAAAAAAAAGAAAAGAAAGAAAAGAAACAAATAAATAAATACAATAACTGAAAAATATAAAAGATGGGAATTTCATAAATATCCAAATTGCAGTTAGCATTAAGTATTTTAATATACTAAACTCTCTACTATGAAAATGAAAGCATCCTTCAGCTTGATGGTTGTGGGAGGGGAATATCTTTTTGAGACTCTCTGGATGATAATAAGGTTAAAAAGTTTGCTTTTATAGGATGATTAGTATTAATATTACAAGTTGGTGAATAAGGCATTTTCTGACAGATAATGATTTAACAGTCATTGAAAGCCTATTAAATATATGTCAAAAGAATAAATGAATTAACCCCACATCTAATTAAAAGTTTTGAAAACATGGCATTAAATGGACCATAAAAAGGACACTTGTTTACAGTATGAGAGCTGAAGCAGGAACACAGGGCACCTTGTTAGGTCTCAGGTGGGGATATGCGCATTGATTGGGTGACTCAAATTTTTCACTGCTCCGTGACTGTGAAGGTGCCACAAGTTTTGGGCACATTTTGGGGTTACAAATAAATCTTAGCAAGTAGGTGAATTTGCAAATATAAAATCTGCAAATACCAAGAACTGACTGTACTTTCAATCCCATGATGTCTCTGCTTAAAACCACTAATGATTTTGTATTTTGTTTGGAAAAAAATACAATCCTAAATTCTTAAGACAGCCTACCCACAATGATCTGTATAACTTGACTCTAGCCCCTTCCTCTGTCTGTTCTCTAGTTACTTTCTCCTATATACTATGGGTTAGCCACATGGAATTTATTAATTCTAGTTACCTTCTGTTTGTATGCTATGGGTTAGCTATATGAGTTATTCACCTTTTTACATTTTTACCTACACACTGCAATGCCCCTCTCCTCTTCCTCTCCTGTATACATGTAACGCATACTGCACACACACTCCTCACACTGTTGGTTCCTTCTTGTCCATCAGATCTCAGCTAACATATCACACTCTTTTCAGACATGATTTTCCTAGCAATCCACTTTAAAGTAGGACCCTTCTCTTAGTATCTTTCATAACATCCACTTTGAGCTTTTTAAATAGCTTAATGTGATTAATAGTTAGGTATTTGTTTTTTTAATGTTTAGCACTCCTACTAAACTGCAAGTTCTATGAAAATAGGAATCATTCCTTTTTGATTACCAGTGTATACCTATTCCTAACATTGTATCTGGCCACTGTAGTGCCTTAATAAACATTAGCTGACTAAATGAATAAATAGTGCTTTTAAACATTAATTAGTTTTCACTACACAGAAATCTCATAATTGACAATTAGAAGCTGGAGAAAACTTACTTATGTAAAACTTAAACCATTTTTATCGGGACCTTTGCATATAAACGTGTGGTAGAAATGCCATAAACATCTGAGAAATGCTAGTTTATCACAATCATGAAATCAGTTAATATTTCCTCCTAATTTGGTTTTTTGCTTTATTTTCCTTCTGCACAATGTACTCTCTCTCTCTCTCTATATATATATATATATACACACACACACACAATGTATTATATATACACATATATATACGATGTACTATATATACACATATATATATACGATGTACTATATATGCCATATACATAGATATATCTGGATATAGATATATATGGATATATATGCCATATATAGATATATAATATATATAGTATGTGCTATATATAGTATATATGTATATATAGTACATTATGTACATATGTAGTACATTACATGTACTAATGTACTATATAACATATGTATGGTGTATAGTATATGCTATATATAGTACATTAGTATATGTACTATACTACTTACTATATAATATATAGTATATATATACTATATACATATGTTTAAGTCTTTAAAAATATATTCAGATACAGGAGTGTTCTCTCAAAAAACAGCTACTATGGTCAGGCACTCCACTGGATATCAAATGAATGAAATAGATCTAGTCCCTGTCTCCATGCAGTTTAACTCTAGTATGTTGGGGGGCAGTCATTAAACAAATGATTATATAAATTATATATATATATATATATACACACACACACACACACACACACACTATTATGATTATATATAAATATGTAACTGCAAATTGTGAAATATGCTACAGAGTAAAGTAAAAGTGCTAGGATGGTATTCAATGGAGAGGGGACGGGGGAAGCCAAAAATATTTGAGTTGGAGTTGTAAGAGTCATCTATAGTATAATCTATAGAATAAAACAAAAATCTAGGAATGCATACCGATAAAAATAAATGAGAGAGAAGAGAAAGCTGTTTTTAACAGAAGAATACCAACTAATAAATGTACTGGGAATCATGGAGTTAGAAAATCATTTGACAACTACTATAGCAATAATTGTTTCAGGCAAAAGCAGTAGGCAGGGTAGGTCAGAAACATTATATTTACATGTCTCAAAGTATTTTCCCATAAGATATTTACTAACTGGAAGGAAAAAAAAAGGTAACGTTAGAGTGCATGAAGCTAGAAAAAAATCTTCTTAATCAAATGATCAATGTTAACATCATCAGGAAAGGAAAAAAGATATAATTTACTTCTTGATGCACTGAGAAGGATGCAACTCCATTTCTCTGAAATATCTATCAAAATATTAACTTGAATCTAATCATAGGTAACATAGACCAACTCTAAGAGACATTCTATTAATACAAAACAAATGACCTGTATTCTTCCAAAACAACAAAAAGAGTCTAAGGAATTGCTGTGGGTAAGAGAGGTTAAAAAGACATGAAACCAAATATAATACATGATACTGAATTGACCTAGACTAGATATTTTGTTGGTTATGAAGAACATTAGTAATATAATTAATGAAATTTGAGTAAGATTTGTAGATGAGATAGTAATGTTTCACTATTACCTTTTTTATTTTGATTATGGTTTTATGGTTAGGTAAGAAAATGTCTCCGTTTTTGGAAATACATATAGAGGTATCCTGGAGTAAAGGCATGTCATGTCTGTACTCTCAAAAGGTTCATAAAACTTTATACATACACATACCTAATATAGCAAACATGCTAAAATGTCAACATTTGAGTACTATTGATAAAATGTACATGGTAATTTTTTGTCCTGTCTTTGCAATGTTTCCATAAATCTGAATTTAATAAAAAGCTTAACAAATATTCTCTAGTCCAATATGTTTCTCAGAAATTTTGTGTTAGAAGAAATTATTGAAGCATTAGCTCTTAAGAATCCAAAACTCAGTTAATATCTCAAGCAAGGAAGTGAAATGAACGTTCAAGGAAGAGATTTTCATAGAGGAACAGGTAACAAGAAAGAAAATTAAGTTCTAAAGCATTTTCTACCTTTGCTTCTGTTTGTTTTTGTTGGTTTGTTTTTTGCCATGGTAAATTATGACAGGTTTCCGCTTAGATTTAATGAGAACTAAAAGACAAAGCCAGAAGTGGTAAATAAAAACTTTTAATCCAACAGCAAAAGATCTGACAAAACAATAAATGAAGAGAAGCCCATTATAGCATTCCTTTTAATTATCTAGATTAAAACATGCTAGAGGCAAAACCATGGGAGGCACTGCATTAAAGAGGAAATCAGGAGGCTGGGCCCAGCTCTTTAATTAGAGCCAAGTGGTGTGGAGTAGATTATAATCTTGATGCACCCAACTTTCCTCATTAATTAATTAAGTGAATTAGGCTAGGTGATTTTTAAGGATTAAAAACTTTCCTTATGGTTCTAAATTTCTATGATCCAGTACCTCTCAAATTAGAACTGAATGTAGTTAACTAGAAATGTTAACTAGCTCATTTTTCCAATAAGAGTTTTACAAAGGATTTTTGTTTTGTTTTACTATATTAACAAGAAAATTCCGTTTCTATGGCAGACACTGCTTGTGGCCTACTTAACACCGCTTTTTCACTTATAATAGAATCCTAACTCTGTGTATAGGTGGGAGTGGAGTAATGGGCTATTACTTAATCACAACAGTGGTGAATCCTCTCCCAGCTCCAGGGGGTGACTCAAAATTGTTCTAAGCAAATCATGCCTCTTTGCCACATATAGGTTTAAGAGTGAACACATGAGTTTTGCTTATAATAAACTGAAGTTTGCTGAGATAGAACAATTATGAAACAGATGTTCTTTTCAGATAAAAAGATGGAAGCTGACAAGAAGAAAGCATTTCTCCCCAACCCCTCCATTATTTTTTCTGCCTTTAATGTGGATGTGTGATGAATGTGATGGTTATAGCTTAGGCAACTATCTTATGACTATAAGGCTTTAAGTTTAAAGGAGAAAAATCAACCTATGGAGGGCAGGACACAGGAAAACAAAAAGTTCCTGGGTGCTTAATGATAGCATGTAGCCACTAGATCAAACTTGAAACTGCCTGTTTCCAAAAGTCAAGTTACTTGATGTAATCAAATACTTTTATAATACACCATTGTTTATCATATTTCTTTCAGCCAAAAGCATTCCTAACTGATATCATTGTCTGCTTCAAAGCTTTAAGTAATAAATAACCTTTTCAGGTAGAGGAGATTTGAATCAATTCAAAATACTATCAAGAAAAATATAGCTGTATTTTTTTCTGATTTTATAAGACTTCCACACTAATTTCAAATAAACCAGAAAATACAAAAAAGTTTACAGGGAAAGATAAAGATTCCTGTCAACCAGAATTACCATGAACATTTTAGTATATATTCTTCTTATTTATTTATTTTTTGAGACAGGGTCTTGCTCTGTCACCCATACTGTAGAGCAGTGGCGTGATCTCGGCTCAGTACCTCTGCCTTCCAGGTTCAAGTGAGTCTCAGCCTCTGAGTAGCTGGGATTACAGACATGCACCACCACACCCAGCTAATTTTTGTGTTTTTAGTAGAGACCAGGTTTCACCATGTTGGCCAGGCTGGTCTCGAACTCCTGACCTCAGGACATCCATCCACCTCAGCCTCCGAAAGTGTTGGGATTACAGGTGTGAGCCACTGTGCCTGGCCTACATTTTATTATATATTCTTCTTACACAGACACAGACGTGCATGTGTGCGTGTGCGTGAGCGCACACACACATATGCGTGCACATACACACCCCTTTGCTTAATAGTTTCCCCAGGGCAGTAATTACTGGGTCAAAGTATGTGATTTAAATTATTTTTATATAGTTTGCAAAATTGCCCTCTAGAGACGTACTTATCTATCAACATAAGAGTTCCTATTACCACACTCTTAAGAAGATTTATTCAACATTGGAAGCAATATTGCTCTGAAATATTAGATATTCAATCTCCTTTTATTTTCCGGCATTTGATAACTATTATTGTTTAACATTTTCTAAGGATTTATAAACCAAAGTATTCCCTCCCTTTTTTCCCTTTGTAAAGTGCTTTTTGTTTTGTTCTGTTATTCTACTGAACACTTATCTTGAGCTTCCTGACCATTAACAACTTGTAAATGTTAAGAGGCATATGTCAGAATGCACAGAGCACAGTCTCAACTATGTGCTCTGTTTATAGTTGAGACTGTGAACAATCTACCTGTGTGCTGGGTTCAAATTCTGACTTTATCACTTAGAACTGTCTAACTTTGGGCAACTAAAAACCTTTCCATACCTCAGTTTCATTGCTTGTAAAATTAGGATAACAAAGTACTTACCACATGGAGCTCATAGGAGGATTAAGTGAATTACCACATTAAAGCACTTAGAATAGTGCATGACATGTGAGAAACACTACATAAGACCCGGTTATTATTACTGTTACTCTTATTAAAGATATTAGTATTCTGTCCTAAATCTTAACATTATTTAATTTTCAATATTTTATTATTTTTTAATTGACAAAAATTGTATATTTATGGTATACAACATGTTTTGATATAGGTATACATTGTGAAATGGCAAAATGAAATTGAAAAATTCTTTACTTTGTATACTTATTTTTAGTAGTGAGAACATTTAAAATCCTTCTAGTGATTTTTAAGCATACAATACATTGTTATTAACTGTAGTCACCATGTCCAATAGATCTTCTAAACTTATTTCTCTTAACTGAAATTTTGTATATTTTGACCTTTATTTCCCCAATTCCAACTCTCCTTACCCCCACCAGGCCCCAATCCCTTGCCAACCATCATTCCACCCTTTGTTTCTATGAATCCTATTTTTTCAGATTCTACATATAAGTGAGATCATGCAGTATTTGTCTTTCTATGTCTGGCTTGTTTTACTTAAGATAACATCTTCCAGGCTCATCCATGTTGTGGCAAATGACAAGATTTCCTTTCTTTTTAAAGGATAAATAATATTCTATTGTGCATACACACTACAATTTCTTCATCCATTCATACCTTGTTTTTTAACTTTTTAAAAGGAGTAATGTGACTCTCAAAGTTTTACGTTTTCATGTGGTTAATCCAAGATTATTTTCATTTGTTACTTCTTGCTTTGGTATCATGCTTAGGTAGTCCATTTTCAAACATTATTTATTTGTAAACTCCTATGTTTTCTTTTAGTATTTATATGTTCTTATTTTTAACATTCAAATCAATCCAGAACTTATTTTATTTAGGAGTAACCTATGGGTACCTCCATCTATCTATCTATCTATCTATCTATCTATCTATCTATCTATCTATCTACCTACCTACCTACCTACCTACCTATCTATCCATCTATCTCTCTATCATCTACCTATCCATCCATCTATTGATCTACTGTTGGTCAACTGTCTCCATTTGATTTACTATTTTATCCTTTTCTAATGTATTTGAAATATGTTTTTCACATTTCCAATTTGCATTTGAATTTCAGTCAGCTTCTGGATGTTGCATTATGTCTCACTGACATATAAATTTCTGAAATATCCATTAGTTCCATACTGTTTTAAATATAAGAACACTAGAATACGTTTTAATAAGCCTACTTGCATTCATCTTATATTCAAAATGGTTGTTTTTAGCTGTTCTTGAATATTGATCTTGGTTGGATGAATTTAAGAATCATGTTTTTGGCCAGGTGCAGTGGCTCACGCCTGTAATCCCAGCACTTTGGGAGTCTGAGGCAGGTGGATCACAAAGTCAAGAGACGGAGACCATCCTGGTCAACATGGTGAAACCCTGCATCTACTAAAATACAAAAATTAGTCTCAGCTGCTCAGGAGGCTGTGGCAGGAGAATCTCTTGAAGCCAGGAGGCAGAGGTTGCAATGAGTCGAGATCACACCACTGCACTCCAGCCTGGGTGAGACAGCAAGAGTTCATATCAAATAAATAAGTAAATGAATGAATGAATGAATGAATATTTTTAAACAGAATCATTTTTTTTTCTAATAATTTTACATTTCCTCACAATTCCACTAAGATGTTCATAAAGATTTCCTTACAAATGGATTCAGAGAGAATTGAAAACTCTTAAACACAATTAGACTTTCCATTCAGTTTTGTTTTTTAATATCTGTCTTCATGATTTTGTAGCTTTTTTTTTCACAGAGGCTTCATTTCTTTTAAGTATCTTCCTAGGTTTTTCATATGTCTAATAGTTATTTTAAATGGAATGGCTTTTTTTTTTTCATTTTCTTTGCTGTTGATTATGAATGACATATACTATGGTGTAGGATATTGAATTTTTGTGTAATCAAGCATAGCCTATTTATTAAATTTTTTAAATAAGGTATTTATTTGCTGATTTACTTAGGTTTACTTTAGGGGTCATTCATATTATGTATAAATAATAATAATTTTGTTAATTTTTCTTTTTCCCAACATACATACATTGATTTAGTGTTATTGTTTTATTCCATTTACTAGAACATCTAGAAAAATGTTGAGTAAGAGTAGTGTTTGTGGAAGCTTGGTCTCACCCTAGCCTTTAATAAACATGGCATTAATAGTTTCTTGTTTCTTGACTTCTGGTAGATTATAATGTCAAGGGAAAAAACCTTCAGTCTTAGTTTACTGGAAAATGTGTTGGAAGTGGATGCTTGATTTTTCAAATAATTTAAAACATCTTGATATTTAAATATCTTTATATTCTTGGGACAAATCATATATTTTGGAAGTTCTATTAAATACAATAAGTATTTCAGAAAACAAAATATAGACAGAGTATAGAGAAGTTTTATAGTATCTTAACCTAGTTTTACTCTGGCTTCTAAAAGATAAAACACTGAAATCTGGGCTTTCTTCCCAATATCCTCAGAGGAAAAGTGCTTAAGCATATTTTTTAAACATTTTTTTTCTTATAGAAGTAATATGCATCCATTAATTTAAAATTGGAAATATAAACAAGACTAAAGAAAAACAAAAACTCATAAACAGGAGACAATGACTAGTCAGTATCTGGTACTGGGTTTTCATATGTTTTACTTCCTCTTTCTAGTATATGCATATAAAATATTTTAAGAATATATTTTTTAACCTGATTGGTTACTTGGCAGTACATACCATGAATAGCTTTCAATTTCATAAAATGTTCAACTACAATTTCATGGCCTGGCCTCCTATTATACTATATGAATGTACCATATTTTATTTGATCATTTATCTACTATTAGGCACTTCTATAGTATATACATTTCTTATACCATAAAAAAATCCTGTGATAAACACCTTTATTAATATTAAAACTTTTTTTCAATTATTTACATATAATAAAAATCTTAAGAGGCTGAAGTGCAATGCTGAGGAATGTGGGCATTTCTAAGACTTTGTGGAGTGTGATAGTACTAGCTCCCTTTTTCTTCTCTCTCAGGAACACAAAGCTCTGATTCTTTTCCCTCTCTACCTGTCCCCATTGCTTCTCTTTTGAGGAAAATGCCAGATACACAACTGTCTACTTTTTTCACATATGCTGATTACATTTTTTTCTTGTCTATGAGTCTCTTGATTCCTTATGGGTCTCCTGATTAAACACTTTCTGAGTTGTGGTAGAAGTAGGGACCAACTAATGCAAAGCTTTTTGGTACTGAACAATGTTTAACTTTCCAGTAGTCTCCCCTGAATGGTAACTTCTTTTAAAAAATGGACATAAAATAGGATACACTGACAAAACACTGCATTTACTTTTGACACACAATATGGATTTCTAATAACACAACTTAGCAATAGCAATCAATTTTGACAAATGCTTCATCAGGACAAATAATTATTTCAATCTTGTTTTCTAAATAAGATAAACAAAAATAGAAGCTCAGTTGTAGAAAGTGCAGAAAGGTTTAGAATTGCTCAAGCTAGTAAGTCTTCTCCCATGATCCATGGTTAGATTCTGGCATTATTATCAGTACTAACATATTATTATTCAATGTAAAAAGGATATTCTTTAAATGGAATTAAAAAAATTTTTATATTTAAAATTTTAAAAATTCCATTGTAAAGCCCACATGTAAGTAATTATAGAATATCTGGAAAATAGCAAAAGAATTCATACTTTTAAAAAACACATGAAAAAAAGTTGGAATTCTGAATATCAGAGTTCAAGACACAAAGAAACTTTAATCACCTATCCTATGAAAAGCAAGCATAGAGCTCAGTGTATTCAATGTTTTAAAGGAAATTACAACACACAGGATTACCAGAGAACTGGGTAGCTGTATTACAGAATTCTATGCTGATACATAATGTGAAAGTGCAGTGACCAAGCTGTAGTAGGAAGCATGCTACAAAATAATAATAATAATAACAACAACAACAACAATACCCTAATAATGTCTGCTAAAACCATTTGACTCTTGGTTTCAGGCAAAAGATTTAAAAAGGTTAATGTCTAATTTACTGAAAATATATTACCACAGGGGAAAAATACTGAATTTTTTAGGTCCACTATTCATAAATTAACCATCTAGTGATAAAAGCTACAAACTAGATCATTCAAAGAAATTGGTAATTTTCTTAACTGCTCTTTAACAATGAAAAATGGATCTGTGTACTGCTTTAGAATAAAGTAAGTTAATTTCTTTGTTTATCCAGAGGCTATCACCAACCCTTTGAAAAAGTCCTACTGTTAATGATTACATATGAAGACATTTTCATCAGCTGTCTGCCAGTAATGTTAAGAACTAAAGCAATTCATCAACAGGCCACCTGTTCTCTTTTTCAAATTAAACAATCTGTTAGATACTCTTTTCCGTTGGAGAAGAAATATGATGGATTTTATTTCTCAGATTGTAAATGAGTTTTGAGTCTGGATATCTGAAATGTTTCTGCTTAAACTTGAGAAAGAAAAAAATTTTTTCATAAGGCAAAGTCATCCTTAAGGCTAAAAGTAATGTGCTCCTGGTACATCGTATTTTACCATCATATCGACAGAGGAGGAGAAAACTAAGGGTGGATATTGGCTGAGATGTAACTATGTGACCCCAGGGCACTGCTCTTCCTTAGAAATTGCTTGGTACACAAAAATACTCACAGACATACCCCTTTTACTGGGCAATGCAAGGACATCATTTCTTAACTACAACTCCCTAGCAATGTCTATTTACACCAAAATAACCTTTATACATATGTTTCTATAGAAACCAGCTATCTTGCCAGGTGATAACTGGCTTTTGTGTTTAATGCAAAAAGGACTTTTTGTGCCTTTTCAACACTTTCATAACTGAAACTCCAACATATACTCTAGATTTGGCCAGAGGTAGAATTTTGAGCAAATGAAAGAAAATGACAAAGGGCTCCAGGTAACCTCAAGAAAGGGCAGTTTGCTATACTTTAACAAGTATAAAACATTATATTGTAAAAAGCTCAGTTATTTAAAACAAACATATTTTGAGAAAGTGTACATACGCCTAGAATTATTCTATATAGGCCATATGATTGGTGAAGCAACTTATAGAACAAACTCAGTTAATATTATAATTAAAAATTAATAAAAATCAGATAATTGGGTTCTTGATAGTAGGCTTTTCTATTTTAACTTTTATTTTAGGTTCAGGGGTACATGTGCAGGTTTGTTATGTAGGTAAATTGTGTGTCATGGGGGTTTGGTATAGAGATTAGTCATTACCGAAGTAATAATAGGTAGTTTTTCATCCTCTCCCTCCCACCACCCTTCACCCTCAAGTAGGCTCTTGTATCTGCTGCTGTTCCCCTCTGTGTGTCCAAGTGTTTTCGTTGTTTGAATTTTCTCTCTCTCTCTCTTTTTTTTCTGTACAAATAAACCAGGAAGAGAATTTCCTGAATTATTCCCCAAACAACTTTTCCTCTAAGGTTGGTTCTATAACCCCTGATACCATATAGTTTGCTTGGCTTATGACAGGTTTGGTTGTTAGATTCTATGTGGTTTCCTTTTTGGTTAGACATTACTAGACATACACACTTGTTCCAAACACAGATACCTGTTTCTTACTATAGATTTGAGAACTGAGTTTGTCCAGGATTACACTTGTTAAGGAGGCAGACATTTTGGAATAATTACCACTACGAGGTATGGTTTGTATTTCCTGCTTGAAATGCCATTAGAGTAAATATTATGGTTATCAATATTTAACAATAGCCTGCCTTTGTGATAGTTCCACTTTCAGCAGGGGAATTTGTCAGTCTTCTAGGTCTCTGTATTGAAATGTTTGGACAGCAACAGTGTACATGTTGAAACTATACTGCACACAATTTTGATTGTGAAACGGTAAATCTCCCCTAGAAACAGAAATTCAGAAAGGGATATGGAGACAGGTTTTCTACAAGAAACATGTTTCAAATGTGCATAAGAGAAGGCTTATTATAGTCTATTACAAGATAAGGCCATCGATTTTAAGTACGGTTAAATTTCTCATTAGCTGTGCTCTGCCTGCTTCAAACAAGCCATCCAATTTGTCAACATTTGCGTGGTTAAATCTTTCCATACATACAAAATGCACCCATTCAAGCAGGAGCAATAGATTAGTCTTTCTTACATCTAACCTTTATCCTGAATCATGAGTTAACATGCACTAAAAGATAGCACTATGTGTCTCATTTTTCTTTTGTCCTTTTTAATTATATCCTCATTTTTCTCTCAAAGAAATAAAATCTTTTTTTTTTGCCAAAGTTTAGCACTATATATTTTTAAATGAAATATTCTTATCTGTCTTTGATTGTTCTTTCTTCTCTTCTTTTAACTTCACTCTTTTGCTTGGTTTGTATTTTTTCTATTTCTCTTTAGCAAAAGGGTGGTCCCATTAGCCCCACAATAACTTCACTCCACATCTATTTCTTTATTCTCTCCCTGCTTATTTCCTTGCACTTACACCACTGTGGTAAACATGGTGGTGGATAATGCAACAATCATTCCCATTCACTTCCATGTGGAAGCAAAAATTCAGTTAGGGGAATTGACCTTATGTGATATGCCTTTGAGCAGTCCATCCTCTTTGCCAGTGATGAGCTCAATCACAGTCTGTAACAAAATAATGGACAATGAGATATAGGAGATAGTTGCTGATAACCTCTAAGAAAGTTCTTCCTAGCTCTTAGGAGAGATCAGCTGAAGCTAAGCTCTCTATCTCCTCCTTGACTTGAACCATGCAGTATGTAACAGCCACTGGAAGTTGTTCTAAATCACAGGGGAACCAGCCTCAGGATGAGGATGACGTTCTGGGTGGTAGAGTGGAAGAGAGAAAAAATCGTAGAACCTTGAGGACATTATTGAGCCACTGGTACCACCCTACCTTATGCTCTGCTTCCTTATTGCCTAAATCAGCTTAAGACAGCTTTTCTATTATTTGTAGCCAATAGGACCCAACTGACACAATTTCCTCCACATTACTGGCTGGAACAGTAAAAATGGTCACATTGGTAAAGACTGTCCCCAGTTGGGAGCTAAAGTTTTCCTTCTTTAGGGTTTCCCTCTAAATCTAAGTCATGAAAACATAGAACAAATACATTATTATTGGTCTGTGTTTCTATACAGCTTAAATATCCAAAAATATTTATATGATTATGACAGTTGGTGAAGTTCTGACTACATCAACAATTGATCAGAAAGTTGCCAACAGGTTATAAACATAAGTAAGTCATGGGTCCTATTTTCAAGAAGCAACATTTATAATGGAAATGAGCGACTGATACATCAATCAGTATAATATTTGTTTCTCTAATGATAAAATATTCCAGAGTCCTTAGGAGCTGATCCCATCACTGAGTCAATGAGAGACTTTCACCAGACAGATGAGACAAAATCAGTCTAGAGGTCACAGTATTGTAATACAAACCTCTCAGCTTACCAAAAATAAGGCTTTTTAGTAAGAAAACCTCTCACGAACACTTTATGTTTCTGTTTTTAAAACCAAAAACAATTGGAAAATTCCTCTTGGTCACTCAAGATTTAATGTAGCACTCCAAAAGTATGGTTTGCTGATTTATTTTCTATCACATTTGATGGCTTTTCCATCATGTCAACAGTGTGAAGGTCAGGAATAAAAGTAAATATGTACTTTAACAAATATTGGATCAGAACTTCCTTTGACAAACAAATAGCTTAACAGGAAAATCCTAGTAAATTCAAAACCAGTGTTAAACATACCAACTGTTTGGAAGAAAATATGTTATACACAACCATTGACAAAGTACACACACACACAGAGACATTTGAGGTATTGAAACACCTAAATTTAAAAGATTAAGAATTTAATCTTAAATACAAGAGTTTTAAATTCTCAAAGGTAAGGCATTTTATACCTCTAACATCAAATAAATTTAAATCTCAACAAATACTAAGTTATGCTATAGGCCAAATATGCCAGATGAATATGTGTTATGACAAAAACTAAAATGCCTCCCATGGGGCAGATATTGTTTTCTAATTCCCTATTTACTAAGCAACTCTCTATCTTATTAGTTAACCACTTACGTTTGTTTAATTTTGTAATGGATTAAAAGCCAAGATTGTTAATTCATCTTTCTTTTGTCTCAGGTACCAAGTAATCATAATATTAACAATTTATATATTCTGCTACACCGTATTTAATTTACATGGGCAGTTAGACATATCAGCATGTTGGAATGCCTTCTTTTCATAATTTTGTCTATGGGAACACTGTTGCATAAATCGTCTGCACTAGAGGTAGCCATGGGTGAAATGGCCTTTCTTATTAAATGTCACAAGATTTAATGTCGCAGTATAATTGGGATGGAAGGATAATTGCACTAAGCTCAACATGCCTGTTTCTGCTAACACATTATTAATCCACAGGAGTGTTAAAATATGTTTAATAAAGGCCCCATTCACATGGAAATTGTTGGCACTTGCTAAAAATTACACTCTTTCATTGCTCAGCCCTAAGAGTTTCTAGTAGAATTTTCAGCAAGTTTGATTTTCAAGTGAAATTACAAAAGTCCGCACTAAGAATTCAACATTTGTTCTTGAAATATATTTTTTAAAGGATTAAAAAAAGGTCTTATGCTTGAAGCACTAATGCATTGTATAGTATTGCCCTGGTAGTGCCAAAACTCATGCTTAACAAGTGCTTTAAAGTACATATGGATATATTCTTACCTTTGTTCCTTTTTCTTGCCTGCGTGTATGCACGCATACACTCTCTCTCTCTCTCTCTCTCTCTCTCTCTCTCTCTCACACACACACACACACACACACACACACACACACACAATCTTTCTCATACTCACACAGTTCTCCTGGGCATACAGCTAAGTTATATGCACTAGTAGTAAGTTTTTAAGTAATAAGGTGGCATCATATGATTGAGTTCTGACTAATTGCAGGTAGGCAGAAGTCGTGACCCAGAAAACCTACTCCACAATACTACATATTCTTCTTGCATAAAACAAAAGACCCAGGAGAGGACTCCAAAAGCCAAAGCTTGTTGAATATTTGTACTGAACTATGACCCAGCAAAAAAGGAAAACAACAGCATTACATTTCTGAGAATGCAGGATTCATTGCAATGCAGTTAGATCATCTTGGCTTTCTTTTTGTTTCTTTCTTCCTTGTCCCTTTTCAGGTAAAACCTACCGACTGTAAGAAGAAAAATAATCATCTTCGAATAATCTATTTTCTTCTTGTTAATTCAGTCAATAACTTTGCTAAAGCCAATTAACTTTTTTGGGGGTTTCATATTCTCAATCACAAACCCCAAGATATATACCAAGCATTTCATAAAATCATAACCTACAGGACCTTTATAGGTCAATTACTCCACCTCCATGCCTTCATGTAGAATCCATCCCCTAAATGCTACAAACCAAGACTCTTCATTGCTTAAAATCTCCTTTAAAAAAGGGCTTATGGTAAAAGACTCTACATCCTTATTTCAAAGTCTAAGTTCTTATTTCAAAATTCTTATTTCAAAGTCAAAGTTCTTGGCAAAATTACCTGTAAAGAAGTCTACCCACCCCATAACTGTCCTTGGAAGACATTTGTATTTGTCTTTCTTTCAATAGAGCATAGAAGTTCTTCCCAGAAGTGAGAACACTTTAAGTTTTCCCCGATCTTTTCTACTGTGGTTAAACTAGATCACACCAGCTTTTTAATCCTCACTTACAAATGAGTTTCAAAACTTCAAACAATTCCAACTTTTCTGTATCTCTTTTTCATAAGCCATAGTCACACAGTTGATCTATTTGGTAGAGAAGTAAACACAAGCAGAAAAGAAACCCATTCTACCAGCTGTTAATATAGACAAAACTACTTTTGATTGAATGCTCCTTTCTTCACATAGTTTCTATAGCTTTAAATAACAGAATCTGAAACCAAGTACTCAAAGAAAATTGTAACAAATGAGTTTAAGGGTATAATTTTTTCAGAGACTTAAAGTGTTGAATGTCTATACATATTTTACAGTACAATTCATTTGGATTAAATTTAGTTATGATAATAGTTACTTTCAATTCAGCTAAGCACATTCCCCCATAGGTTTCTTTCAATTAAGTGTATTTGATCAGGGCAGAACTGGACATAATTGAAAAACTTGGAGGCATATGATTTGCCCTAATCTCCCTTTGTAATTCCTTGAGTGGCAAGAACTCAACACACCCATTTCTTTGGAAGAACTAGGAGGAGGAAAGCAAGCTAGTACAGACAATTATACCAATGAAATTTTGAAACAATTTAATCAACTTAGCCTTATAAGCTTTAAAAAAAATACTGGTTTTAAGGTGACAGGAATAGGGCAGGGAGGATACAACCAACAGTCTCTGCCAACAGAGCCATCCAGTTGACCTAATAAATGCAAAGCCTGTTATCCTTGTCATCTTTCTCTACGGCTTATTGGGGCTATGAAGATAGGGTTATACTTAAATTCCATCAAATTCACTTATTAACTCCAAAAATTAATATCTCTGAGCATCAAGTTTCTTAAATGACAAACTGCATATATAATGTTTAACTTTCTCTGTTAACCTTGTTCTGAGGTTTACAGAAGATAAATGTACAAAGTACCTACCAGAGTGCCTGGAACAATAAAATAAAGATGGAGTGAAATAAAAATGCCTTCAAATTCTTTGCAACTCTCTCCTGAGACTTGCCTTGACTAAAAGAGTATTGCAGGAATGTCACTGTATAACTTCCAAGGCTGGGCCTTAACATATCTTCAGCTTTCATTCTCATGCTGGGAACACTTCTTTTTTGAACCCAGCCATCAAGCCATGTTAAACCCACACCACTTACGATGGGCACCCTGAGGAGTCACAAGGCACTCGGCTTCACAATTCCATCTGAGCCCTCAGCTGCCAAACGGTACCAATCACCAACCATGTGGGTCAGCCACCATGGGCACTCCAAGCCAGCTAAACCCTCAAGAGAACTGCAGCCTTAGCCAACACAATGCAGAAGAGAAAAATCACCCAGCTGTGCTTACAGAATC
Source organism: Cacajao melanocephalus (assembly GCA_963573385.1). Lineage (NCBI taxonomy): Eukaryota > Metazoa > Chordata > Mammalia > Primates > Pitheciidae > Cacajao > Cacajao melanocephalus. The sequence continues at coordinate 16,316 of CAUYLG010044422.1, read as the reverse complement.
CACAAACTCATAAGAAATAAGAAGAGTTTTCTTTTTTGAAGCGACTAAGTTTGGGGTAGTTTGTTACACAGCAAAAATATCCAAAAGAATTCTCAATAAATGAAGCAATTATTATTTTTCCCCAGTTATGTAGAAAATAACACATGTTGGTGCTTCTTTCTTTGCTCTACTGAGAAGCTTTAGGGACAATATATCCCACATTGCCATCCAGTGCCAAAGCATTGGGGTGGAGGGGGTAGGGAAGCAGGTGCTTTGCCAAAAAGAAGGAAAACTTGACTTGAATACAAGACATCTAGAAGAACTAGTGTTCTCTTTCCACTATACACACTGTCGTGTGCATCCTCTCATTACATCACACACTCTCGTGAGTTCTTAAATGACTATAAACAGCAGGACAGAGAATATATTTGCCCTTAAATCTGGTGTTACAACCTGTTTAAAGGGCGTAGCCCTGAAAGGCTTACTCTTCCTTGCCTATGACTTTCCCAGATTTACAGTCTATTTGCTTCCCTACTCCTCTTCCTATCTTTGTGGACATCACATACCAAGCACCAAACATACCTGTCTCCATTTCCTGCCTGTGTAGGCTTCCTGTCTCTTCTTTTTGGTATCTCCTTGTGCTCACTGATGTTCCCCAACCCACTTACCCTTGGCCTTGACTAGTTATCTCCCTAAATCTATGACATCTAAGGGACACTCCTTTTAGATTTCCTGTTTGGGCCTTTATTTCTCTGCTCTGAAGCATTGTTGCTATACTCAGTGTGGTACTAGATGTGGAATTGCAGGTGTACAAACATACATAGTATTTTCCCAGAACACAAGTGAATGAAAATTACAGTAATCTATGTAAATTCCTTACAGAAGTGTCAGTATCAAAATACACAATTGCATATTCAGTTACCAACAGTGCCTCTTGTTTTTGATAAGTAGTCAAACTCCCGAATCCTCCGAAAGTTCCTACTTCCAGTGGAGCAAATTCTTGCCACCTTTGGTGAGCTTTATAATCAAATATAATAACATGGGGACAGCTGAACAATTACGGCACGCTTGGCATCAGTATATTAAAGTTTCCCTGTCTTTGGGAGCTACCTTTCCTTTATCCAAAGAGGCCATGATCAATTTAGGAACAGAATACTTATTATGTATTTGCAATATGAAGAAAATGATTACTGTAGATTATAATAATTTAAGATTTTTTAGTATAAAAATACATTCCGTTCAGGAAATTTCTTCTTAGATGTAGTAATTATTTTAATTATTTCTTTTCTGGCATTTTTTTCTATAGAACGTTTCTTATTGTGTTGTTTTAATTGAGATAATTAAGCCATAGAAATTTTAAATTATTCAAAATTGCAGTAGTTTTTGTTCTATCTGATTTGGAAAAGAATTTTTTCTTTTAAAAACTTCAAGTTTGAAGAAATGTTTACATCTCACTCCTTAGCTATGTGTTTCTCAGCTGCCTGCATCTACGTGATGACAGTCTCCTGCATTTCACAATAGTAAAACCTCCCAACGAGGACAATTTGAACTTCAAGGAAAAGAAGATGTGATTTGAGAGCCAAAAAGCCAAAGAGCTAAGAATCACATATAGAGGCAACTGGCTGGTAAACATTGGATGTGAACAAACAGGCAAAGAAAGCAGTTCTAACAATTTGTTATTATGCTGGGTAGAAATATTTAGATGACCAGCATGTAAGGATCACAAGTGCAAAGGAAGAGGCTGCCTAATGAAGTTCCTTTCATCTTTACATTTATATAGTAATGCTCAGCTTACACAGAACTTCCACTTTCTTTATTTCATTCAGCTCTTACAACAATCCCATGATGGATGCCAGGATAGCAATGATTTTCATGTTTTACACAGGAGAAAACTGAGGCTTTCAAAAAGATTGCTGAATTTCCTAATACCACTTTTCAACAGAAGACAATCTAAGACATAGTAAAGAAGACAGAGTTGGCATTTATCTGTATCTTCTGACTCTTGGGCCCGAGTCCTTCCACTGCATCATTCTGTGGCTCTAATTTTGAGATATATAAAGCTGTGAGTGGAGGTAGGAAAGCTGAGAAATAACATGAAAGATTACATCTGCCTGATACTGACAAAGAACTAGAATTGGTTATCTTAATAAGAAACATGTTTGAAAAGTCCTCTTTATGAAAATCCTGATGACCTATATGCTGGAAGCTATACTTGTGTAAAATCCGTGTTTCTTGTCAGGGGGAAAACTAAGAAAGCTCTCCAAGCAGGAGATCTGGCAATGGTGCCATTTTATTTGATCCTGTCATTATTGAGCAAGGTGGTGGCCTCACTCATGTGGACATAGTACAGGGTCAAGCAAGAATAATTCTCACTAAACAAATATTATACAAGGGGTGTTGCTGATCTGCTGATCTCATGTGCCCTAGTTTTTGGAAACTGTCATTTGGGACCATCCCACCTAAAGAGCCATCTCTAAAAATACATTGATTTTTTGTTTTTTAACTCAGGATTTTGTGAAGGCAATAAAAAGACTGGGATGAGCAAACAATTACTACGGGCTGAGAATTCTGATAAAATTGTAAATACTATTTGAGTCATAACAAATCACAGGTAACATGTATATCATTAGGCCAAAATAGTTAATCCACTCTTCCTAAAAATTATGGGAATCTTTTAAAAAATGTGGCTAGCAGCTTATCAAGACTAGTATTAGTATTATGCTTTTATTCTTAACTATTGCTCTACTCTCTGCTTGCTGTAGTCCTACACTGATATATTAGAAAGCTATTTTCTTATATCAAGGCCTGTACCATAAATTGCAAAGAATTCTGCAATTCTTTTTTTCTAACTCTGCAGTCATTTGAAAATAGAATCTCAGCCATATTTCTAAAGTGGTTTTAATTCCCCTGAATATGTTCTACAAATTGTCCACAAAGAGGTATTCAGTACTCCGGAACTGTTCAATTGTGTGGCACTGCAGCTCTCTGTCTCTCTATATGCTCTCTTTGCTGGGAGCTCATTTAGCTCTGAAAAATCATAGCTGTAGCCCTCTGTACACTGCTGTTTCTCCAATTTGCCTGCTATTTTTTACTCAGCAGCTTCATGCTCTTATGGCAATGGAAAGGATTCTCATCGTTCCTAGCTATTTTCATAGTGACTTTCAGGTCAGTCTGGAATTTAAAATATAGTTTGCCTCAGTTGCAGATACTCTATGTCAGTGTTTTTAAAAATTGTGGTTAGAGACCTATAGGTCCTGAAATCTGCATGGAATACACATCCATGACTGAAACTTCTGTTTATAAGTAGTGTTCTGGGTTTTGATATGAAACATATATCTTATTTTGGATTGTGATAAAAGGACTTTGAAAGTCACCACTTTATGCTCTTTAATGTATAGTATTAAGTATTCAATTATTTACAGATATTTGAGATTTTATGCTTAAGCTTTTCATGTTCACTGCTGAGTGTGTCTATGTTGACATGAAAGGTTGAAGCAATCACATGAAGTTGTGGATAAATTATTTTATTTGGTGTCACTAGTCAAGCACTTTCAATATGAAATTGCCTGGTGTGTGAGAAGAACTCGGGTTTCTGAGACATATGGCCTTTTTCTAATACATTTCTGCCATGCATTTAGCTGTAGGCCTTGAATGAGTCACTTAATTTCTTTGAACTGAAGTTCCCTCACCTGTAATAATGGGATAATAATATGTAACTCACATGATTGTAAAATGGTCAATAAATGGACACTATAATTCTAACAGTGGAAGATTTGTTTATCATAAGTGTAAAAACATATAACGGAGATATTAGCGCAATTTTGGGCTAAAATAAATGACAAGAGCAATAGCTTTTGAAAATCTCAAATATCTGGAGAATTGGAATCATTTAATCTAGAATTGAGGCAAAGAGGGAATGTAATCTTGTCTATGACCTGAGAATCAACTCTAAAGAAGGATCTCATTGTACTTTACAGCAGTCAAGACAACACTCTGACAATACAAGAATCTAATTCAATTTAATAATAAATTTTATTTTAAAATCTAAACTGGCTAAGCAATCCAGCAATTATACTACTATATGTTTATATTAAAAACAATTAAAAATAAAAAAATGTATTTATACAAAACTATGAAAATGGGTGTTGATAAATCCAAACGGGGAGAAATCTAAACTATCCTTCAACTAATGAATGAACCAACAAAATATGGTATATCCATATCATAGAATGTTATTCAGCCATGTTTTCAGCTATGAAAAGGCATGAAGTACTGATAGATGTCACAACCTGGATGAACCTTAGAAACATAGTAAGTGAAAGAAACGAGTCATAAAAGATCACACGTTACATAATTCCATTATATGAGGTATCTAGCAAAGGGAATGCTACACACAGAAAACAGATTAGTTGCTGCTTAGAGCTGCAGGGAACAGGAGTGGGCAGGGAGGATTGGGGAATGATAGCAAAAGGGTATAGGTTTCTTTCTGAGGTGATGAAAATTGTCTAACTTTGATTGTGGTGATGGTTGTACAACTCGGTGAACAGATTATAAACCACTGAATCATAACCTTCAAATTGGTGAATTCTGTGGTATAAGAATTATATCTTGATAAATTTGTGAGCCAATAAATAGTAACTAAACATTGGAAAAGGCGACAAAAAACAAAACCTTAATATTTTGCTGGGCTACTGGCCTTTCTCAATAACATGGTGGCCCTGGAGCTGTAAAAGAGGGGTGGTAACTGATTGTGGGATGTTACTATTGTGGTTACAGCTTAGATTTTTGCTGAATTTTGTCCTCCTTTGGTTCTGAAGATCATTTTACTCTTGATCATACTTCTAAAATTTTCCTCTTTTTAGGGATTTTTATTATCCTGATTTGGCTGTCTCCAACAGAAAAGAAATAAATAATGCATCAAGTAATATAAAAAGTAGATTGGTGATGTATAATACCAAGTGCCTACAAAGGCATGTAGTATATGGGAGACACGTATCCACTCCAGTATATATGAAAATGAGATAAATGTTTCATTTTTGCTTATTGCTTTTTCCATTATAGATTTCCATATCTACAATTAATGATCAACAACCAAGTGTTAAATACTCTGGATACAACTAATTTTCCACACAAATAATCTGTCAGAAATGCAAAAAAAAGAAAAAAAATGTGTCCAGTTTGCAATGCATGAGAATTGTTCAATTCTGAAGCAATAACAATTTTGGCAGTAAAACAGTTTACGTTGTGATAAAGAATCTGATTTTAGTTTGTGTTTATCCAAAGTTAAGAATGTTTAAGATGTAAAATAAAATGTTCTACCACAAACTGACACATAGTTTTGTGACACACAACAAAAATGTTTAATTTGAGGATATTCTTATGACATATGGGAAGAAAACACCCACAAAAATCACAGCTTTCTCCAACATATGTATCATGAAAAACTGTCTGTCCTTTGCCACCTATGCAGTCTGAAGCCTAATCTATATCAGAGCTTGTAATGGGCTCTTAAATGTGATGTGCAGATGGAGATTTTGATAATATCATTGGAAACCAAAACCAGAAATGTGTAATGTCTGGTTTTAGATTTGTTATCTTCATAAAGTAGAATCTCATTATTTTTCACTTCTTTGATTATTTTATCTTCTATTATGACTTATACTCCAGACTCTAAAAAAATCACACAAAACATAATAAAAAAGAATGAAATCCTGTTCATCATAAAATATTATTAGTTTTAGTAATTTCTGAATCAGAGGGAACTGCATATTTTGTAGCTAATAGCCACTACTGAAAGCAAATGCGGAGAAAAACAGCTTAGTGTAGCAGTGACGATTGTGAACCCAGGAGCCCCAATACTATTTGCTCTTAGCTCACCTTTAGCAACCACTCTCTGAGCCTCATTCTTCTCATTTGTACAGAAAAAGGTTTGGACCACATTATTTCTCTATATCTAATATTTTACAAATTTCTGGAAGTCTATGATTCTGTGATATTCTGTGGTACTGGATAGTCTAAAAGATAAAGATAATAGAATGTATGTCCTTTTCTACCACATTTTAATTAACCCACCTTTATGACAAAGTTTATCTGTGAAAAGCCTTAAGCAATTATAATCTGAAGCCAATAAAAATGGAATAATTAAAGCCATTTCAGGTACTGTTGCAAAGAGCCCTATTATATATGTAATAAACAACTAAATTTAATAAAGAAAGCCCTATTCTACAAGCCACTGATACTAGACACATCACATGAGAATGTGTTAGAGAAAACTAGTTTACTCCAGTTCTTCAGGGTCAACTAAGTTAATTATATTTGAGTCTATAATATAAATATTTTCCAAATGTTGCTTTTAAGGTTTTTTTTTAAGAGAATTTTCTCTTTCCATTTTGGAAGTACTTCTCTACAGTGACAAAACTTAAATTCTGCACAATACCTGATATCTGAGGCAATTCATATTGAATCCTTTTGGCACTCTTATTGCCTATCTCACTGATTTTTGACAAATTAATAATTCATCTTAAAAACTACCTTTTGATATTAAAAAATATATTCTATATTATGTAATATGTATATGTAAATGAATATATACTAGATATAGTGTATGCAAGTGTACTTATCACTCACACACAAATGCAAAATCAGAATAGAGGGCTTGATCATAAACGTGGCTTACAATTTCTGATTTCTGTGGCTATTTCAGTCTTGCTTCAGTTTTTCAATAACAGAATAAATGTGGTTCCACCTTTCAGTCTAGATCCACATAATATCTGTTAGAATTCTTTAGTCCAACAAACACATATGAATTCTGTACTAGGTTCCAGGAACAAAACATAAAGATTAACTAAATACTAAAGCTGTCCTCAGGTAAGTATGTGGTCAAGTGACTTTCCATTTCTTTAGTTTGTGAAGGCATTTCTGGGTAAGCAGGTCTATCTATGGTTTAATTTATATAATATCTTGCCTTCTCACTACTGCTTACTCCTTAATATAATATCAAGAAATCTGATGAGATTTAAGTTGCTATTTCGGGGGAAGCAGAGCTGTTCCTTTCATTCAAAGATGGTATTATTGAACTGTCATTTTTACATGTTTTCCCAGTAGCACAAATCTACATCTATAACTATATCTACAGGATGGCTGCCTAGGTTTGGGATCAACTTTTTCTTTTGAATAAAACGACAAAATCCTAGAGCTTTAGCTTCAAAATACCTCATTCTAATTCATGTATCAGGCAACATGTAGGGCTTTGCAAACTGGAGCTAGTTCAGGGGAAACAGGTGATGTGGCAAGATATGGAAATTCCAAATCTCCCTCATTTCTCTAAGACAGAATCAAGCCCTCTTGAGTGTCAGTTGGCAGCACTATTTCATTCTGATTTTACACATTCTGCCCCTGAATGGTAGCTATAGCAATGGAGTATTAGAGAACTAGAAGGATATCAAATGGCCCATTAAAACATGACAATGGATACACATTAAGCAACCACAGTAGATGGAATAGCCACTCTGGAATAGCCACTAAATCTGGGCTTTTGCTCTCCCATTCACCAATTGCATGCCCTTGGATAAGTCATCAGTTCTCTAATTCTCACTTTTCTCATCCTTAACATTAGGGATTTAGATGAGCTCTAAAGTGCTTTCCAGAACCAATTTGACATTTGTAAAATCTTCTATAATTTGCAAAACATTTCTACTTATGCCATTTAATTCACACTCTGTTATCTATGCCATTCCTATTTTACAAATCACTACATTGAGGCCTCCCCAAGAAAACCTTGTAATAAATCTAAGTTTCATTTAAAATTATTCAACTGCTATGGGCACTAATGTGGTCATAATGCATGCTTTATTATTTAAGGGTATTAGGCTTTTCTACAGAAAATATCCTGTTTATTTTTATATTATGTAGGAAACACCTAAGGGACAGAGAAATTAGGTAAATTTCAATAACAATAACAATGAAATTCTATCACTTGGTGAAAGTTAACTATGTGGCCTATATTATACTCAATGTTGTAAACACAGTATTTCTAATTATCCTTAAAGCATGTAGTAATATCCTTGCTTTTCATACGAGAACAATGAGACTTGGAATATAGGTACCTATTCTAAGGCTGTGCATTTAATGAGTGGTAGAATTGTATTTGGAACTCAGAAATGGGTGTTCTCTCAACTACAGCACACGGTCTCTCTTTTTCACTCAAATGAACAAGGATGTAAAAATGTAACTATATCTAGAGTTCAGTGTTAAAGTCAGCAGGCACAATTAAATAAGGCACCACACTTCAGGTACTTCCTGTTACTATATGACTGGCACACTCAGCAAATGACCTATCGTTCTCTGAGCTTAGGCTGTTCTCATTCCATTTCTCTCAAAAGAGGCTCAAAGCATTACCCTGAAGTCTAAATAAGATAAAAACATTCCCAAAATATCTATGCTCTTCTAGGCTAAAAGGAAGAAATTTAATTTGTCTCCTCAGGAGACCAAACTGCAAGTGCACAAACTAATTAACCATTACCTGCTGAAGAGGGAGACCAGGGAACCCTGCACAATTATCTCTTCTAGGAAGGCTCCTAGGAGCTTTTCCTTTCTCTTACAAGACAGCAGTATTAGGAGGTAAGAAGATAAAGTCTGAAGAACTGAAAAGATGAAATCCCTCTAGAATAAATGAGAATAACCATTACATGCAGATACTAACACAGAAAGAGACAAACCAGCCCTCTTAATCTCCCTCACATGAGTCTTTGATATTTTAAAACTGAGAAACAACTTTCATTTTCATTTTATCAAAGTATAAAAGCGAATTTCTTAATTCACACAAGTATTGACTGTGTTCTCGTTCCATTTTGGTGGAATTAATATTGAACACTATATTTCTAAAGTAAATAATTTAACCTCACCCCTTTTCCCCATGATGAAGTCATCCATGAAAGACACTGGGCATTGCTAGAAGTTGCCATAGTATCGTGAGTTTGGGATGTAGTGATTCTCCATTTTATTTTTAAAATGTAAAACAGAATGAAGAGATTATTTTTACAAGTCCCCCGAACATACACATATACACATGTGGAGGAAGGCTCATTATTTCAAAATTTTATCCAACAGTCTGAAGGCTTTTACTTACCTATGTTTTAATGGAACCATCTTTGCTCTAATTGCGTTTCATTCCAAGAATTATGATTCCAAAATGGATTAATGAGACAGTACATGATGTGAGTGGGCGATGTAGAGCAGACAGCCAAAATGACTTGTTTTTGCTCTATTACCCCCAGAGAACTTTACACTTAGTGTTAGCCCTCTTAGTGTTTACCTTCTTTACTTGTCATTTCCTTCATGACACCTCTGCTGGTCCTCATAACAAGGCATGCATCCTACTGTCCCTGCAAAGTGTCACATCCAGACTGCTGCATCCTCTCCTGTAGGCTCAACTTCCAGCTCCACTTTTGCTTTCCTGTCAAATGTTCACCCTAGAAGTCTACCCATTTAGAAGCAAATGCCTGTCCTCTTTGATGGACAGATCAAGTGCCAAAGTAATATAGGGATGGGTTTAAGTTGACTCTTAAAGTTCAGAACAAGCAGCTGCCCACATTTTTGTCCATTATCTAAGTTTTCATTTTACTTTATTTTTTGAGACCTAGTCTCACTCTTTCACCCAGGCTGGAGTGCAATGGCACAATTTTGGCTGACTGCAACCTCCACCTCTCAAGTTCAAGTGATTCTCCTGCCTCAGCCTCCTGAGCAGCTGGGATTGCAGCTACTATACCTAGCCACCACACTAGGCTAATTTTTGTATTTTTAGTAGAGACAGGGTTTCATCATGTTGGCCAGGCTGGTCTTGAACTCATGACCTCAGGTGATCCGCCCGCCTTGGCCTCTCAAGGTAATGGGATTACAGGCGTGAGCGACAGTGGTTACACATTTATAATTCAAGGCTGTGATGCTGAAAGTGATTAAGTGGCCACTTAATTCCGGGAAGTTTAAAAAAGCACTCTGGAAAAAATGTTCTTGACAGACAAGTGGTTTTCAAACCCCAGTTCAGTCACGCCACATAATGGGGAGCATATGCATTGTTTTACTGTATGGCGATTTAATAATCCTCTGTGGTGATATAGTATTTTAGTCATCAATTGATCTGGAATATTTTTAACAATGGTGCCATCCTGACTTTAAAAGAAATTTGTAGGAAGGTATACAATATATCCAGTGAAAGCAAACAACATATGGTTTAATGAGCACTATGTGAGAAGGACATGCAGTGACTCCATTTATCCAATGCCACCCCCAAAGGATGAAGCAAAGCCTGTTACCTTGACATGTATACTACACAGCCTCCCACAGCAAAACTACTTCCACTTGAGATAACCACTATTAATATGTTTTGCCCTATTCTTCCAATCCTCTTGTTGTCATGTTGGATACCTGTAATTAAGTGGCTATTTTTTGCAAGCCAAGTACATAGTGAGAATTCATTTTTACCTTATAAATGTATAGATAAGGCCAAAGCAAAGCAGATTTTGTAAATATCTAGGCTTCTGTGTTTTTATTTGTTTGCTTTTAATTCTCTTTTGGGTGGTTCATCCATTCTCATAGTTTCAGCCTATCTCCTCCCGATAAGTCCACAAATTATATCTCCAGTATCTTCCTCCCTCAGTTTCACTCTACTGCACTTTTTCTCTATTACTTTAAATCCATCATTCCTGAAAGCCCCCTTGCCAAACTGGCTTCTTCCACTGAGCTCCATGTTGTGGACCTGCACCACCCATTACCCAGGCTGGGACCTTAGCTGCCCTTCATTTGGCCTCTTGTTTCTCACCCACCTCAGCTCATGCTGTTGGATTTTCATTTCAAATGGCTTTTTGTGTTCATTTTTTCTTTTCTACTCTATTAATTTACCTCACTAATTCTCTTTATTTTAGTTTGAAATTTCATAAGCACACGTAACTCATTACTCTTTCCTTAAAAATTTAAAGTTTATCTACAAAACTGAAATTATTTGACTGCTATCCAAATTCTAGTTTCCTTGCCCATTTCCTGTAACCACTGTTAATGAGTTTTGTGGATATAATTTTAGACTTCTAAACATGATTTTTAACACACAAACTTTGCACTGAGCAAAACAGATGGAATTGTGTGTGATTAGGAAAACATGCATTTGATATGTAATATTATTTTATACATGTATTACTGCAACTTGCTTTTTTCAGTCAGTAATATCTTTGAATCCATTTATATTGATACATGTGGAAATAATTCATTTCTTTTAACTGCTGTATATCACATGAACACAGTATATTTTGTAAGCCTTTTCCTTATTTATATGTATTTCAGTTGTTTGCTATTTTTTCTATTATGATGAATGCCAAAAATTCTTGCAATAGCTATCTTTGTACTTAAGTGTTTAGATATCTAAGAGAGGAAATTCTAGAGTATATGGCATGAATATTTTCATTTTTCATATTTTCTCCAAAGAGGTTATGCTAGTCATACATTACCTGTATCTTGTTCACAGTCTTCCTGTACCTTGATCTCCCTCCCCACTTCTGTCAGTTTGACAGGTGACATGACTTCCCATTGCATTTATTACACATGACACTGACCTTCTTCTCTTTTGTTTCTTTTGCTGCATAGTCTCTGTTCTGATTCTTTACAGTACTCTGTATATAAGTTAGGGAAATTAAACCTTTTCCTGTAATATATCTTGCAAATGTCTTCTTCTAGGGTAAGATTAGTCATGCTCCTCCTCTAAAGCCTAGTGTTTTAACTTGTCTAGAATCAGAAACCAGGGTGGAAAAAATGGCCAAGATAGAAACTATTAAACTGATGGCTGGAGGACTGAAGAACAAAGAGCCTTTTTCTGTGACACAGACATTCACAGAAAGGGTTCTACCCTCCAAAGCCATGACTCTGAAACATTTCTGGCTTTGATAACTAGCTCATAGAATTCAGCAAATGGAAAGAGATCGAAAGAGCATTAAACAATTGAGAGAGCTACAGCTGTAATTGCAGAAAATCACTGTCTCTCAAACAAGATGGGTCTGCTATTTCATACTCAATAAAATTTCCATGTCCACAAACCTGCACCAACAGAAAGTGGACTGATAAAGGCATGCAGCACCTCCCTCCTTTGCCTAGGAGCATCTTCCATAATGTTTGTTTCATGGAGGACAAAGTGTGAGAGAGATCCTCTTGGATTAGGGGCAGCAAGGTTGACTGACCATGGAGACTTGATGATTGGGGTAGAGAGTCCTCAGTGATTGCATTAGCTTCATAGTTTTAAGGACTGTCTATACACTGAAAACTCTCAAATTGATATCTGTATCTTAGATCTCCACTTCGAATGCCAGATACACATATTTAAGTACACAGTTGACATCTCCACTTGGTGTTTCAAATCTTTCCCCTCCAAACTTGCACCTCCCATAGACCTGCCCATGTCAGATGATGGTAACATTTCTAGCTCAGGCCAGAATCTTATCACTATCATTGGTGTCTCTCTTTCTCTCAAACCCTATACCTTCCCCACTGTTAAACCCTGTTGTACAGATCAACCCATCACCTAGGTATTAAACCCAGCATCCATCCATTCATGTTATTTCAAAACAGGATGTAAGGTGGTTAGCAGCTGTCAACACAATGTAAAAGATTTTCAAAGATAATCAAATAAGGCAATGAAGGGAGAAAATTGATAAAGTTGAGGATAGGGATACTACATAAAATGTGTACCTGAAAGCCCGCTAGAGTCACTGGAGATGAACCCAAGTTTTGTTGTTGAGCTTCTTATTATTCAAAGCATTATAACTTTCAAAACTGATGAAATAAGAATAATAAAAAGTCTCCATTTTGTGTTATTAGAAAACTGCCAGTATTTTATTATATCTATAATAAAAATATAAAGTAGGTTACAGTGATTTTTTCAAAATAATATATAATTTTAATGTAGCCTAATAAAAATCCCTAAAAGTAGTACTAGTATCAGAATAAAAGAAAGATTAATGAAAATAAATGAAAGTTCAGAAAGAGACTCAATTATATCAGAAGTATGTGATAAAACTGGAATATTAAATTTGTGGGCAAAGTGTAGATTATTTAACAAATGTTATTAGAATAAGTGGAGAGTTGTTTCAAATAACAAAAACATTTCAATCTTTACCTTATACCTTGTAAGAATATACATTTTATCCAGGTTAAAGTTTGAAAGTAAAAACAATTAGAAGTAATATTCACATTTATTAATACTTGGGGTAGTAGGGAAGGCTCTCCTAATTATATTGAAGGCAGAAACCATTAAAAAGAAAAAGACTAATAGGTACAACCACTTAAAAATTCAACTTCTACATGTCAAAAACATAAAAAAGAAAAATATAATAAAGAAACATATAGGCTGGGTACGGTAGCCCATGCCTATTAGCCCAGCACTTTGGGAGGCTGCAGGAGGAGGACTGTTTGAGCCCAGGAGTTTGAGATCAACCTGGGCAACATAGCAAGACCCCATCTCTACGAAACTAATTTTTAAAAAATAGCTGGACATGGTGGCTTATGCCTGTGGTCCCAGCTATTTGAGAAGCTAAGGTGGGAGGATTGCTTGGGCCTAGGAGGTTGAGGCTGCAGTGAACTGTGATTGTGCCACTGCACTCCAGCCTGGGCAAAAGAGTAAGAACCCATCTCTTAAAAAAAAAAAAGGAGGAAAAGAAAGAGGGAGGGAGGGAAGGAAGGAAGGAAGGGAGAGAGGGAAGGAGGAAGAGAGGGAAGGAGGGAGAAAAAGGGAAGAAAGACAGGAGGGAATAAGTGAAGGAAGGAAGAAGAGAAGGAAGGAAGGAAAAAAGGAAGGAAGGAGAAAAGGAAGGAAGGAAAGAAGGAAGGAAGGAAGGAAGGAAAAAGGAAAGGAAGGAAGAAGAGAGGGAAGGAAGGAAGGTAGGACGGGAAAAGAATGGTTATATAAAAAAAGAATTATATATAATACCATTTTCTTTTTGGATATACATATATAGACAGAGATCTTATAAATTAATAAAAATATACACAGCACAATAGAGAAAACATAAGCAAATAGCATAAAGAAATTCTTCCCAAAAGAAATTCAAATGCCAATAAACACATAAAAAACATTCAACTATCTCAATAATCAAATAAAGGCAAAGTAAAATATTGAGATGTCATTGAATCTAGTAAACACAGAAAAATAATAACCATGTTGGTATGGGTGTGGAAAACTGGAAACCTTATATGCTATTGTGGGGAGTGTAAATTAGTTCAAAATTTGAGAAAGTGATTTAATAATATGTATAAAATATCTAAAGTTGTATTAGCTTCAGCAAGTCTTTCAGCATTTTATATACATAACATGTCAATTATGCAAATGTGGAATCTATAACAGTAGCTTATTTTTCCTTTTGCTTTAATTAGCAAAACAGCTTAATTTGTTCATGAAAAGAAGGCAAGAAATATATACCACAATATCATCAGTGGTAATCATGGTTTTTTTTGAGATCCACAGGTGATTTAAATATGTATTGGTGTTTCCATATGTTTTGACTAGAAGCCCTAGTTGGAACTAAAAGGCACAGTCCTGAGCTGGCTATTTTCAGAAGCATGGTATATTTCCTGAACACATTTAATACTTGGCAGCTAAGAAGAGCAAAGCCTGTTTAAAGAGGTGCAATGACTTCATCAGAATCAGTAAGCGAATTTTCATCAGTGCCAGTCAATTTCTAGTTCTCAAATATTTAACAGTACACTCATCTTCCATCAAAAAAGCCTGTGTAATACATCTTGCAGCAATTTCTCTGTCTCCACAAGCTATGGAACCCGAATTCTGTTTCTAAAGGACAGTAAAATAATTAGTTAAGATTGTCTCTCCAGTTATACCCGAAAGGTTGTAGAACATTTTTCAGAGATAATGTAAATATATTGAAGTGCTAGATGGAATAATTTGCAAATAGCATAATTAGTGGAGAGAAGTTCAACACTAGTTGCAAAAATTCAGGCCCAAATTTTGGTGACGTAATTCAAACAGTCTTGTGAAGAATACGCAAATTCAGTATTCAACAGATTGTATGTGTCATAGCTTCTGAAGTAAAGAAAATTTTGCTATGGTTAAAAAGTCAACACTGAAGAAAATGCTTTAGATTCTTGGAGTACCTTGTTAGTTTCCTTTTCCTACTGTGCTGAGCTGGCTTCAATAAACGAGAGACAGCATTTAGTAGATGTAAGACTTTAGGTCTGGAGCTAGTACACTCTCTGTGACTTCCTCTAACCTATTCTCTATGCCTCATTATCTAATTTATAAAATGAGGATAATAGTAAGTTTATATGTGTTTTACAAGGACTAAATAAGTTAATGAGTATATTTAATCTGTAGCTGCTAAGAAGAAGTCATGTTTACAAAGCTACTGACAAGTATTTGCTAAATAATCAATAAAATGATAACATGAGTTTGATACATTGTAAGTAAAAATATGTTGAATAATATTTCCTGGCCATGACAAGGTTCCTAGGTATGTAGTAAAATATTTTAAAGAAAAATAACATGCCTAAAAATGTAACTGGTGCAGCATAGTATATAATAAGGATCAATTAAGTGATAACAAATAATAATTGAGCAGTTGAAGTTTAGAGACAAGAGTAGTAATTAAGACTTCTTAGAGAGGAGTGGTTAAAATAAGCTCTAGAAATAGGAATAGGATTCAATTTGCTGGAATGAAAGTAGGAGTACAAGATGTTTAACTGAAATTTAACTGAAAATTGAAGTTTTATCATCCAATATTAGTAAGTATATTATTTGTTTCCTGACTCTTCTTTCTCCTCTCCTATATGAATCTATTTGGAGTATAAGTTGTTTTTTGTTACTGTCTTGAGTTTTAGTTTCTTTTGAATAGGCACACAGTTGTGTTTTCCTTCTTAAAAAGAGAAAAATACATATTAAGTTTTCAAACAAATATGAGTAGAAACATAGTATAATGAAACAAAGCCGGAGGCATCACACTGCCAGACTTCAAACTATACTACAAGGCTACAGTAATCAAAACAGCACGTACTGGTACCAAAACAGAGACATAGACCAATGGAACAGAACAGAGAACCCAGAAGAAACACCACACATCTACAACCATCTGATCTTTGACAAACCCGGCAAAAACAAGCAATGGGGAAAGGAGTCCATGTTTAATAAATGATGTTGGGAAAACTGGCTAGCAATGTGCAGAAAGCAGAAACTGGAACCCTACCTGTCACCTTATACTAAAATTAACTGCAGATGGATCAAAGATTTAAACATAACACCATAAAAACATTAGATAAAAACGTAGGCAAAACCATCCAGGACATAGGCATAGGCA
>CAUYLG010044421.1:0-45015 GCA_963573385.1 Cacajao melanocephalus | reverse complement strand
GCCACCACACCCAGCTAATTTTTTGTATTTTTCAGTAGAGACGGGGTTTCACCATGTTGGCCTGGATGGTCTTGATCTCTTGACTTCATGATCTGCCTGCCTCAGCTTCCCAAAGTGCTGGGATTACAGGTGTGAGCCACTGTGCCTGGCTTCAGCTAATTTTTTTTTTTTTGTGTGTGTGTATTTTTTAGTACAGACATGGTTTCACCATGTTGGCCAGTCTGGTCTCTAACTCCTGACCTTAAGTGATCCTCCTGCCTCAACCTCCCAAAGCGCTGGGATTACAGGCATGAGCCACCGCCCCTATCCAGTTTGTCTTCCTTTAAAATAATTTAGTTTTGGAATTTAGGATCATCTAGTCATCCTTAAAAAATAAACCTTAGTTGGCTGAGTGCAGTGGCTCACACCTGTAATCCCAGCACTTTGGGAGGCCCAGATGGGCAGATCATGAGGTCAGGAGTTCAAGACCAGCCTGGCCAATATGTTGAAACCCCATCTCTACTAAAGATACAAAAAAATTAGCCAGGTATGGTGGCACACACCTGTAATCCCAGCTACTTGGGGAGGCTGAGGCAGGAGAATCACTTCAACCCGGAAAGTGGAGGTTGCAGTGGGCCAAGATCATGCTGTTGTATTATAGCCTGGGTGACAGGGCGAGACTCCATCTCAAAAAAAAAAAAAAAGAAAGAAAATGGGAACGGTTTGGATGTTAGGGAAATCTGTTTAGGGAAGAGCTGAAGTACGTGTAAGTGTGAGTGGCACATGTGTGTGCATTTGTGAGAGAAGATAAAAGCAAATGGCATAATTGTGCCAGCCTCTACCCTCTAGGAAGTGGAAAAGCTTTTCAGGTGCAGTGTAGCAGTAGCTGATAACCTGTTTAATGTTTCCTATTAAGAGTGCTTCTGTTGTTAAAGGATGTCAGAAAGAAAAAAGTGTGGTTCTGTTGGGATACAGTAAAAGGCTCTTGCTTTCTTTTTATAATAGTCCTAGTTCTGTTTGGGAGTATAATTGGAAACTTCCTAGAAAGTCTCCTATCTTGAAATCTTGTAAGAAAATGATAGTTCTGGTCTCATGAGATAACTCACGTACACTTCATTATCCATGAGATAAGTCTGTTGGTATGTATCGTGAGAAGTGTAAAACCTGGAATTCCATCCCAGAACAAAGTATCAATGTAAATTAAAAAAATAATAATAACAGCTTTAGTGAGAAATAATTCACATACTATAAAAGTCTCTCTTTAAAAATGAACAATTTTGCCAGGAGAGGTGGCTCACGCCTGTAATCCCAGCACTTTGGGAGGCCAAGGCAGGTGGATTAGTTGAGGTCAGGAGTTTGAGAGCAGCCTGGCTAACATGGTGAAACCTCATCTCTACTAAAAATACAAAATACAAAAAGTAGCCGGGCGTGGTAGCACACACCTGTAATCCCAGCTATTTAGGGGACTGAAGCAGGAGAATCACTTGAACCCAGGAGGTGGAGGCTGCAGTGAGCCGAGATTGCACCACTGCATTCCAGCCTGGTCAATAGAGCGAGGCTCTGTCTCAAGAAAAAAAAATTTTTGGCTGGGTGCAGTGGTTCACACTTGTAATCCCAGCACTTTGGGAGGCTGACGCAGAAGGATTGCTTGAGGCCAGCAGTTCAAGACCAGCCTAGGCAACATAGCAAGACTGTCTTTATTAAAAAACAACAGGCCAGGCGTGGTGGCTCACCCCTGTAATCCCAGCACTTTGGGAGGCCGAGGTAGGTGGATCACCTGAGGTCAGGAGTTCGAGACCAGCCTGACCAACATGGCAAAATCCCATTTTTACTAAAAATACAAAATTAGCCAGGCATGGTGGTGGGCGCCTGTAGTCCCAGCTACTCAGGAGGTTGAGGCAGGAGAATCGCTTAAATCTGGGAGGCGGAGGTTGCAGTGAGCCAAGATCACGCCACTGCACTTCAGCCTGAGTGACAAGAGCGAAGCTCCATCTCAAAAACAAAAACAAAACAGAACACACACACATACCCCACAAAAAAACAACAACAGTAGAGTAACTGAAACCATGGATATAAATGAGATTATACAAGGTATGGAAATAGACCAAAAATAAAAGAGGGCCTGGGACCAAGCATTGAGAAACTCCAACATTTAAGAGTGAATAAAGGAAGGGAAAACTGGCAAAGGAGCCTGAATAGGAGTAGCAAGAGAGGTGAGAGAACCAGTGTGTGTATATGTGTATCTGTGTTAGTGAATGAGTGAAAAAGAGACTTGATGAAGAAATATGAACCTAAGATAAGCACAACATTTGTGTTCTTTTAGCTGTACTCTATAACAATATCCACCTTGTAGTGTTACAGAGATCAAATGAAATATATAGAGCACTTTGTGCAATGCCTAGTACACCAAGGAAATAGCAACTTCTATTTTTGATGTCTCTCAGTTTTACATGGCAGTTCAAATTTGATCTTAGGTCAGCCCAGTATTTTTTTTTTTTTTTTTTTTTTTTTTATAAAGAATATTGCTCTGTCACCTAGGCTGGAGTGCACTGGTAGGATTGTGGCTCACTACAGTCTCTGCCTCCTGGGTTCAAGTGATTCTCATGCCTCAGCCTCCTGGGTAGCTGGGAATACAGGCATGCACCACCATGCCCAGCTTTTTTTTTTTTTTTTTTTTGAGTTGGAGTTTTGTTCTTGTTGCCCAGGCTGGAGTGCAATGGCACATAACCTCTGCCTCCTGGGTTAAAGCGATTCTCCTACCTCAGCCTCCTGAGTAGCTGGGATTACAGGCATGTGCTACCACACCCAGATAATTTCGTATTTCTAGTAGAGACGGGGTTTCTCCATGTTGGTCATGCTGGTCTCAAACTCCCAACCTTAGATGATCCATCCACCTCATCCTCCCCAAGTGCTGGGATTATAGGCATGAGCCACAGCTCCCAGCTGTTTTTTTTTTTTTTTTTTTTTAAATTTTTAAATCTTTAGTAGAGATGGGTTTTCACCATGTTGGCCAGGCTGCTCTTGAACTCCTAGCCTCAAGTGATCCACCCACCTTGACCTCCCAAAGTGTTGGGATTATAGGCGTGAACCACCGCCCGCAGCCCCACTGTTTTTTAGATGTGATTTTATTTTTGATGATTATATGAGATGAGATGCCTTGTTTTCTTACCATTATCAAATGAGATGACTTGTTTTCTTACCATTATCATATTTTTCCTAGCATGATTGATCATTCCCTCCTTTGTCCCTTCTGTCTGTTTTTAATTTTTTTTTAAATAAAGACGGGATTTCACCATGTTGATCAGGCTGGTCTTGAACTCCCGACCTCAGGCGATCCACCTGCCTTGGCCTCCAAAGTGCTTGGATTACAGGGGTGAGCCACCACGCTTGGCCCTTTCTGTCTGTTTTATACAGACTTTTATTAGAGCAGTGATACCTTTTTTTGGGGGGGGGGGTCTTGGCCAGGTGCAATGGCTCACACCTATAATCCCAGCACTTTGGGAGGCAGAGGTGGGGGAATCACATGAAGCCAGGAGTTTGAGACCAGCCTAGCCAACATGGTGAATCCTCATCTCTACAAAAAGTAGGAAAATTAGCCAGGTGTATTGGTGCATATCTATAATCTCAGCTACTCTGGAGGTGAGGAATGAGAATCATTTGAGGCAGAGGTTGCTGTGAGCCAAGATCATGCCACTGCACTCCAGCCCAGGTGACCTAGCAATATACTCTGTCTCAAAAAAAAACAAAAAACAAAACAAAACAAAAAAACAGAAAAAGAAGGGAGTGTTTCTTTGTTGCCCAGGCTGGAGTGCAGTGGCACAATTTTAGCTCACTGTAACCTGGAACTCCTAGGCTCAAGTAATTCTCCTGCCTCAGCCTCTTAAATGGCTAGGACTACAGGCATGTGCCACCAGCATGCCTGGCTAATTTTTAAATTTTTTTGAGAGATAGGGTCTTGCTATGTTGCCCAGGCTTATCTTGAACTCCTAAGCTCAAGCAATTCTCCCATCTCAGCTTCCTGAGTAGCTGGGACTACAGGTGTATGCTACTGTGTCTGGCTGGTTTTGAGTCTTGGCTCTACCACTTAGCAACTTTCTTACCTTGACTTCTATGACTCCATTTCCTCAACTGCAAAATGAGAATTGTAGTAATACCTACCTTACAGAGTTGTTGAGAAAATGTAGTGAACTAGTATATGTAAAACACTTAGAATAATGTTATAAATAATTCACCCTATTTAAGGGCTAGTTATTTCTGTTATATAGGCAGCTAATATCTATGGAGCTATTTCTTTGAGCTAGGTACTGTATTAAGAACCTGTGCACATTTTCTTCCTTGCATATTATTTATAACAATCTTATAAGTAGTTACACTTTCATTTTATAAATGAGAAAATTGAAGTTCAAAGACGTATAAACTAAAAGAGCTAGTATCTGCCATCTGCTTGATACTGAAAAATTGATTCATTTGCATTCATGGTTACACATTTATTATTTAGTGCATATATAGTTTGTCATGCAAGCTGCACATTTCTAGCAGTGTTGTAACTGTTGTGGTTTAAGGAAAGTAAGAGGAACATTTTAGTAAGTGAATGTTATTTTGTTTTGGGATATTTTATTTTTATGCTTGAATAGGTAAAGGTTTTATATTTTCTGTTGGGGAGCTTTGAGAACTTAGATACTGGATCTCAAAATTCTGGTGCTTCTACAATAGCCTCAGTGTTGCAACTGTACTAAAAACTGGCTGTAATTTTTTAACCTTCCTAACAGTCACTTGTGAAATTGGCTAGAGAGTGAATCTTTTCTCTTTTAAATGTGACCATTGTTGTAGTCTGAATCTAAAATACTTAAGGTTTTTCCTCAGATTATCACTATCTTATTTCATGGTTGTGTTTGTGCTTCTCTGTATGCCTTTCTGACACCTCACTGTAAAAGAGTGTTCATCAAACCAAATACTGCATGTTCTCACTTATAAGTGAGAGCTAAATGATGAGAACACATGGACATATAGAGGGGAAGAATACACAATGGGGCCAATCATAGAGTGGAGGGTGGGTAGAGGGAGAGGATCAGGAAAAATAATTAATGTGTACTAGGCTTAATACCTAGGTGATGAAATAATCTGTACAACAAACCCTCATGTTACAAGTTTACCTATGTAACAAATCTGCATGTGTACCCCTGAACTTAAAAGTTTAAAAAGTGTCTTCATCAATGTTGTGTGATATTATTTTAACAAGATGCAGTGCTTGTATGTTTTAATAACTACCTTGTCAGAAGAGAGTTTACCTCTATAGTCATGGAAATGTATAAAGCAACTTTTGTTAAGATGGCTAAGAACTGGGCAGTAAGGATGATGTGAGATAGTAGATGTTCTACCTGAAGGTAAAAGTTAGGAGAAAGCCTGTTAGGCATTTTTTTTTTCTTTCTAAAGAATAGGCATTTCTGACATACCAGTTTTCAGAGTGTTTTCTCTGACTGAGATGTCAGTATATACCATGACTATTTGGGAAACAAAAATTAAATGCTCCCAAAAAAACTACTTGGGAGTATTCAGAACCATCCCTAAACCCCAGCATCTATGAGCAACACTCTGTGTGTCTGTATGTCTTCTTGTCTGTCTCCTCATATCAAACTAGCCATTTCAGAATTTAATTGCTCCAGGTAGTCAGAATATTAAGGTAACCTTCAAAATCAAGAATGGGGTTAAGTTGGCCGGGCATGGTGGCTCACGCCTGTACTCCTAGCACTTTGGGAGGCCGAGGTGGGTGGATCACCTGAGGTCAGGAGTTTAAGACCAGCCTGGCCATCATGGTGAAACCCCATCTTTAAAAAAAATAAAATAAAAAAAATAAAAAGAATGGGGTGAAGTCAATAGACATAGAAAAAATATTTTATAAAATTCAACATCCCTTTGTGACAAAAACTAGTCATGTCTATTATATTGGAACATACCTCAACATAATAAAGGCCATAAATGACAAACCCATAGCTAATATCATACTGAATAGGGAAAAGCTGTGAAAGCCTTTTCTCTGAATACTGGAACAAGGATGCTCACTTTCACCACTCATATTCAGCATGGTACTGGAAGTCCTAGCTGCAACAATGAAGCAAGAGAAAGAAATAAAAGGCTTCCAAATTGGAAAAGAGGAAGTCAAATTGTCCCTCTTTGCAGAGGAAATGATTTTATATCTAGAAAAACCTGGCCGGGCATGGTGGCTCACGCCTGTAATCATAGCACTTTGGGAGGCCAAGGTGGGTGGATCACCTAAGGTCAGGAATTCAAGACCAGCCTGGCCATCATGGTGAAACCCCATCTTAAAAAAAAAAAAAAAAAAGAAAAAACCTAAAGATTCCACCAAAATCTTTTAGATCTGATCAATAAATTCAGTAAAGTTACAGAATACAAAAATCAATGTATAAAAATCAGCATTTCTATATACCATTAATTAGCTGAAAAGAAATCTAGAAGGCAATCCAATTATAATAGCTATAAAAAATAAAATACCTAGGAATAAATGTAACCAAGAAGGTAAAAGACCCTACAAGAAAAACTACAAAACACTAATGAAAGAAATTAAAGAGGACACATAGAATAGAAAGATATCCCATGCTCATAGATTGGAAGAATTTTTTTTTTTTTTAAACAGGGGGTTTCACCATGTTGGTCAGGCTGGCCTTGAACTCCCAAACTCAGGTAATCCGCCCGCCTTGGCCTCCAAAGTGCTTGGATTACAGGCGTGAGCCACCACGCCCGGCCGATTGGAAGAATTAATACTGTTAAAATGACCATGCTACCCAAAAACAATCTACAGATTCCTTGTAATCCCTATCAAGATACCAATGTTAGGTCAGGTGTGGTGGCTGACACCTGTAATCCCAGCACTTTAGGAGGTCAAGGTGGACAGATCACTTGAGGCTAGGAGTTTAAGACCAGTCTTGCCAACGTGGTGAAACCCTATTTCTACTAAAAATAGAAAAATTAGCCAGGCATAGTAGCACATGCCTATAAGATCCAGCTACTTGGGAAGCTGAGGCGGGAGGATCGCTTGAGCTTGGGAGATGGAGGTTGCAGTGAGCCGACTGTGCCACTGCCCTCCAGCCTGGGTGACAGAGTGAGACTCTGTCTCAAAAAAAAAGAGATACCAATGGCATTTTTTGCAGAAATAGATAAAGCAATCCTCAAATTGGTATGGAACCAAAAAGCCCAAATAGCCAAAGCAGTCCTGAGCGAAAAGAACAAAGCTGGAGGCATCATACTACCTGACTTCAAAATATATTACAAGGCTATAGTAACCACAGCAGCATGGTATTGGTATAAATCAGACACATAGACCAATGGAATAGAATAAATCCACGTTTTTATAGCCAACTAATTTTCAAGAAAGGCATCAAGAAAATACACTGAGGACAGGATACTTTCTTCAATAAATGGTACTGAGAACGTGGTATATCTGTTTGTAGAAGAATGAAACTGGATCTCCATCTCTTACCATACACAAAAATCAAATCCAGTCATACCACTGCACTCCAGTCTGGGCAACAGAGTGAGACTCTGTCTCAAAAAAACCAAAAAAACAAAAACAAATCAAATCAAGATAGTTTAAAGACTTAAATGTAAAACCCAGAACTACAAAACTACTAGAAGAAAACACAGGGGTTTCAGCATTGTTATTCTGTGTCTTAAAAAAAAAAAAAAAAAAAAAAAAGGTTGGGCATGGTGGCTCACGCTTGTAATCCCAGCACTTTGGGAGGCTGAGGTGGGCGGATCACAAGGTCAGGATTTTGAAACCAGCCTGGCCAATATGATGAAACCTCGTCTCTACTAAAAACACAAAAGTTAGCTGGGTGTGGTGGTGCGCACCTGTAGTCCCAGCTACTCAGGAGGTTGAGGCAGAAGAATCGCTTGAACCCAGGAGGTGGAGGTTGCAGTGAGCCAAGATTGCACCACTGCACTCCAGCCTGGGAGACAGAGCAAGACTCTCCATCTCAAAAAATAAAAAAATAAAAAAAATAATAAAAAATACTGGGGCAACATAGTGAGACGTCGTCTCCACAAAAAAAAAAAAAAAAAAAAAAGAAAGAAAATTAGGGCATAGTGGCTTATGCCTATAATCCTAGTGCTTTGGGAGGCTAAGGCAGGAGGATCGCTTGAGCCCAGGAGTTCGAGATGAGTCTGGGTAACATAGTGGGGCCTTATCTTTAGAAAAAAATTTTGGCTGGGTGCAGTAGCCCATGCCTGTAAGTCTAGCACTTTGGGAAACCAAGGCAGACAGATCGCTTAAGCTCACGAGTTTGAGACTAGCCTGGGCAACCTGGTGAAGGCCTGTCTCTACAAACAATACAAAAAAATTAGCTGGGTGTGGTGGTGTGCACCTGTAGTCCCAACTACTTGGGAGGCTGAGGTGGGAGGATTTCTTGAGCCCAGGAGGTTGAGGCTGCAGTGAGCTGTGATCACACCATTGCATTCCAGCCTGGGTAACAGTGAGACTCTGACTCAGAGAAATAAAAAATTAGCCAGCCATGGTGGTGCACCCCTGTAGTTCCAGCTACTTGGGAGGCTGAAATGGGAGGATTGCTTGAGGCTAGAAGTTCAAGATTGCAGTAAATTGTGATTGAGCCATGGGATTCCAGCCTGAGTAAGAGAGAGAGAGACCTTGTTTCAAAAAAAAAAAAAAAAAAAAGAAAACAGAGGAAACGCTTCAAGACATTGGTCTAGGCAAAGATTTTATGGCAAAGACCTCAAAAGCATAGGCAGCAAAACCAAAAATAGACGAATGGGACTATATTAAACTAAAAAACTTCTGCACAGCAAAGGAAACAATAGAGTGAAGAGACAACCTTTTGAATGGGAGTAAATACTTGTAAACTATCCAAAAAGGGGCTAATATTTAGAATATACAAGGAACTCGAAGAACTCAACAGTAAAAAATCAAAAAACCGTCTCCCCTCACCCCAATAATCCCATTTAAAAGTGGGCAAAGGACATGAACAGAAATTTCTTGAAAGAAAATATATGAATGGTCAACAGGTGTATGAAAAATGCTCAACATCATAAAAATGCTAATCAGGGAAATGCAAATTGATATCATAATGAGATATTATCTTACCTCAGAATGGCTACCATCAAAAAGACAAAGACCAAAGGCCAAAGAGGGTGGATCACTTGAGTCCAAGAGTTTGAGATCAGCCTGGCCAACATGGTAAAACCCTGTCTCTACTGAAAACACAAAAAATATTAGCCAGGTGTGGTGGGCATGTGCATAGTCCCAGCTACTTGGGAGGCTGAGGTACAAGAATCACTTGAACCCAGGAGGTAGAGGTTGCAGTGAGCTGAGATTGCGCCACTGCACTCCAGCCTGGGTGACAGAGTAAGACTTGGTCTCAAAAAAAAAAAAAAAAAAATGGCTGGGTGCGGTGGCTCATGCTTGTAATCCTAGCACTTTAGAAGACTGAAGTGGGCGGATTGCCTGAGCTCAGGAGTTCAAGACCAGCCTGGGCAACACGGTGAAACTCTGTCTCTGCTAAAATACAAAAAATTAGCTGGGTGTGGCGGCATGCCCCTGTTGTTCCAGCTACTCAGGATGCTGAGGCAGAAGAATTGCTTGTATCCGGGAGGTAGAGGTTTCAGTGAGCGGAGATCATACCACTGCACTCCAGACTGGGTGACAGAGCAAGACTCCACCTCCAAAAAAAAAAAAGGTTAAAAAAAGTTTTAATATTCAATAGGAGAGTATAGTGACTATCATTAATAATGTATTGTATATTTCTAAGTAGTTAGAAGAAAGGACTTGAAATGTTCCCAACACATGTAAATGATAAATACTCGGCCTAGTGTGGTGGCTCACATCTGTAATTCTAGCACTTTGGAAGGCCAAGGCAGGAGGATCACTTAAGGCCAGGAATTCAAGACCAGCCTGGGCAACAAAACAAGACCCTGTCTCTACAGAAATAAAAATAGTCAGGCGTAGTGGTGCATGCTTGTAGTCTCAGCTACTTAGGAAGCTGAAGTGGGAGGATTGCTTGAGCCTGCGAGGTCAAGGCTGCAGTGAGCCATGATTGCGCCACTGCACTCCAGCCTGGGCAAGTGAAATCCTGTCTCACAAAAAGAATAAATAAACAAATAAATAAATAGTAAATACTCAAGGTGACAGAAACTCAAAATACCCTGACTTGAACACTGCACAATGTATTCATGGAACAAAATGTCATATGTACTCCATAATGTGCAAATATTATATATCAGTTAAAAAAGAATAAGGTTAAGAAACAACAAATGTAGAGAAAATGCTTAATTGTGCAATACTACTCTGACATAAAGTTGTTGTTATTGAGAGCATTTTTACCATCAGAAAACGTTTTGAATGTCAGAAACAGTCAAGGAAAAGACTGAATAGAGAAGACTAGAACAACAAGAACTGAACCTTGAGTCTCTTTATTTGGGGGAAGGTGTAGAGAAGAAGGAAAAGAAATGTAATACAAGATTTGTCCAGTTCAAGCTTAAATGAACAACAACAACAAAATAGCAAGAGAGAGGAGGTGCAGTCAGGGATAGGTTCCTAAAGATGAGGAAAGTTGCCAAATCTCCCAAACATATATTCCAAGGGGCTGAAACCATATTGCAGGAATTTACAAAAGAGTGAGTAAGGAGGGAAAAGAACTCACCTCGCCACCACTTACCACCCTTTTTTTTTCCATTTTTTCTTTATTTTACCATTCTTGATCTTTAATTACCACCCTTTTAAAAAGATTTTGGCATTGAAAAGCCTGGGACGAAAAGGATAATAACAATTCAATGCTTCTTGGGGCTCTGTGCTTTGGAAATAGTATTCATTGCATATCCTTATTGCTTCTCAAACTACTTCTTGCTAAATTTCCTATTATTTTTCCTGTTGCATTTATCTGGTTTTGTAATCCCTTTGAGGTACAGAGGTTTCAGAGACAAAGCTTTCCTGGGAAGATTCAGTGTTTTGGGGTGTGTGAATTGATGTGTTTGGAATTAGACCTTTCTCATTTGTGTCACATGTGTACTTAAGGTTCTCACACAACAGTGTGTTTTTGGTCATTTTCAGTACATTTTGCATTTGCTCCAGAGCTCATGTGGGAAGTATTTCTTCTTCTCTGTGCCTCCTGGGTTCAAGCAATTCTCCTGCCTCAGCCTCCTAAGTAGCTGGAATTACAGGCATGCACCACCACGCCTGGCTAATTTTTTGTATTTTTAGTAGAGATGGGGTTTTAGTATGTTGGTCAGGCTGGTCTCAAACTCCTGACCTCAGGTGATCCGCCCGCCTCGGCCTCCCAAAGTGCTGGGCTT
This sequence comes from Cacajao melanocephalus, assembly GCA_963573385.1. Lineage (NCBI taxonomy): Eukaryota > Metazoa > Chordata > Mammalia > Primates > Pitheciidae > Cacajao > Cacajao melanocephalus. Next base: position 33,720 of record CAUYLG010044421.1, on the reverse strand, counting down.
ACAGGCGTGAACCACTGCGCCTGGCCTTCTTTTTTTTTTGTTTTCGTTTTTGTAGGTACAATATTAGATTTATATATTTATGGGGGGGTACATGAGTTATTTTGATATAGGCATGCAATGCATAATAATCACATCATAGAAAATGGGGGACCCATCCCCTTTGGATTGTTTATAACCCCTTTGTGATGTAAACAATCCAATTCATACTTTCTTTTTTTTTTGTACCCAGGCTAGAGTGCAGAGGCGTGATCTCCGCTCACTGCAGCTTCAACCTCCTCACTGCAGCTTCAACCTCTCAGGCTCAAGTGATCCTCCCATCTCAGCCTCTCAAGTAGCTGGGACCACAGGCATGTGCCACCATGCCTAGATAATGTTTTTTTTCGTAGAGATGGGGTTTTACCATGTTTCCCAGGCTGGTCTTGAACTCTTGGGCTTAAGTGATCCTCCTGTCTCAGCCTCCCAGAGTGCCGGGATTGCAGGCATGAGCCACTGTGCCTTGTCCTAAAAATCTTTTATATTTTCTATTTCTTGCTTTCCATGCTAGACTCATCACAGGCTTGCAGTTCCTTTGTATGTACCCACCAGGCCTTGAGCCAAACCCAGTTTCTCACCATTCCTTAGAATATCCCATGCTTTTATTCTTCTGAGCATCTGCACATGCTTTTACACTTGCTCAGTATGTCCTTTCTGGGCTTGTTCCATTTGACAAGCTCTTTCTTATTCTTTTTTTTTTTTAATTTTTTTTTTTAATTGTACTTTAAGTTCTGGGGTACATGTGCAGATCTTGCAGGATTGTTGCATGGGTACACACATGCCATGGTGATTTGCTCTCTCCAGGCATTTCTCCCAGTGTTATCCCTCCCCAACCTCCCCACCACCTGCTGTCCCTCCCCTAGCCCCCCATTCCCCAGCGGACCCCAGTGTGTGACGTTCTCCTCCCTGTGCCCATGTGTTCTCATTGTTCAATACCCACCTGTGAGTAAGACCATGCGGTGTTTGATTTTCTGTTCTTGTGTCAGTTTGCTGAGAATGATGGTTTCTGAATTCATCTGTGTCCCTACAAAGGACATGAACTCGTCATTTTTATGGCTGCATAGTATTCTGTAGTGTATATGTGCCACATTTTTTTTGGCCAGTCTATCATTGATGGGCATTCGGGTTGGTTCCAGGCCTTTGCTATTGTAAACAGTGCCACAATGAACATACATGTCCATGTGTCTTTATAATAGAAAGATTTAAATCCTTTGGGTATATACCCAGTAATGGGATTGCTGGGTCAAATGGAATTTCTATTTCTAGATCCTTATTCTTTAAGAAAACTGAAGGATGACTTTCTCTGGGAAGCCTTCTCTGACTCCTTCAAACAAGGTTTTTACTGGTTGCTAGTAAAAGGTTGAGTATCCCTCATCCAAAATGCTAGGAATCAGAAGTGTTTTGGATTTTGGAAAATTTTTTTGAGTATTTGCATATACTTACTGGTTGAGCATCCCTAATAACTACTCTTGATATAAGCATCATGTTTTTGCTCCAGGCTATAATAAGGGGGAAGGAAAAAGTACAATTTCATCAAGAAAGCAATAGTATTCCCAGAAATTCCATGTAGCAATTCCCACTTGCATCTTTTTACTAGCACTATGTTACATGGATTCTCCTAGTTGCAAGGAATATTGCCAGATTGGGGTTCTTTCAGTCATGAACAAGGGAAAAATTGGTATTGGGTAAACAATTAGTATTGTCTAGGGCCAGGCATGGTGGCTCACGCCTGTAATCCCAGCACTTTGGGAGGCCGAGGCGGGCGGACCACCTGAGGTCTGGAGTTTGAGACCAGCCTGACCAACATGGTGAAACCCTGTCTCTACTAAAAATACATAATTAGTTGGGCATGGTGGCGCACGCCAGTAATCCCAGCTACTCGGGAGGCTGAGGCGGAGAATCGCTTGAACCCGGGAAGCAGAGGTTGCGGAGAGCCAAGATCGTGCCATTGCACTTCAGCCTGGGCAACAAGAACGAAACTCTGTTTCAAAAAAAAAAAAGTGTTATCTAATCTGCTTACTTTTTAGTAGATGGGTTCCAGGCCATAAACTCAGTTTTTGTCCAAGAAGTGTAAGTCACTGGAGGATTATCTCCAGAATTTTTTGGGTGATTCTGCCTTTAACCACAAATATAATACAACCTTTATTATGTCCATCCATATATTAGTAGCAAGTGAGGTGAAACCCACATTTCTGTCCAGCCATATTCTTGAGGGCTTGGCTCAAGCCTTTTTTAGAACTACACATGAAATGTCTCTAAAGAGGAAGCAAAAAAATGTAACCCTTGCTAGTGAGTTGTCAGTCACCACAAACCCAAAAGTCATGTGCCATGCTACAGCAAACTAACCCTGGCTACCTCACCATCAAGTGCTCTCTCATGGCACAAACTAACTCTTGGTACCCCAAAAGGCAAAGAGATCAGAGAGATCAAAGGCAAAAGAGAGCAGAGCTCAGACCTGAGAGAGATTTATTCACAACTCTATTTTTTCTGTTTGTTTTAGATAAGGTCTCACTGTGTTGCCAAGGCTGGATTGCGGTTTTGCAATCATGACTCACTGTAGCCTTGATCTCCTGGGCTCAAGCGATCTTCCCACCTCAGCCTCTTAAGTAGCTGGGACCACAAGTGCACACCACCACACCCAGCTAATTTTCGTATTTTTTTGTAGAGATGGGTTCCACCGTGTGGCCCAGGATATTGCAAACTTCTGGGCTCAAGCAGTCTACCTGCCTTGGCCTTCCAAAGTGGTAGTATTACAGCCATGAGCCAACATACCCATCTTCACAACTCTTTAGGCTCCATGAGAAGACAGATTCTCCTCCAGAAAGGGATTAGCAGAGCCTTTCTGTGTTCCTCCAAGGGTCTCAGGGTCTTAAGCGGTCTCCTTCAGGTCCCTTTGTGGCTGCCAGGATCTGTTGAAGGACAAAATAACAGTAAATTTAAAGATTTAAATTGTCTTTATTGTTATTCTAGAGTCCAGCAACACTTCATTTCCTAAAATAGAATAAGTGTACCAATGAGCTGAGCCAGGAGAATTTTGCTTTATAGACAGAGAAGGGCTTAAGAAAGTAGAAGCAAAGACCCGAGAGTGTATCGTTAGCCCTTTCAAAGTTCTTATAACACAAAGGCAGGATATAAACGAGAAAAGTAACTGATTTGTTAACATCAATTTACTTCAGGCTACTTCTTTTGTGTAAGAGTTAAAGAGAAGGGATTTTAATTATCATACCAATTGAAGATTGAAGATGACCGGTTTGGGTGATTGGGTGTTATCTCTCTTTCCTGATTTCTTGGAAGGTCAGATAACAACTTAGTGGAACAACTACTTAGTAGAACTTTAGCACGGGTAACTCCATTTTCATTTTTTTTTTTTTAATTGGAGTTTTGCTCTTGTTGCCCAGGCTGGAGTGCAATGGCGCGGTCTTGGCTCACTGCAATCTCTGCCTCCTGGGTTCAAGCGATTCTCCTGCCTTAGCCTCCTGAGTAGCTGGGATTACAGGCATATGCCACCATGCCTGGCTAATTTTTTGTATTTTTAGTGGAGTTGGGGTTTCTCCATGCTGGTCAGGCTGGTCTGGAACTCCCGACCTCAGGTGATCTGCCCGCCTCTGCCTCCCAAAGTGCTGGGATTGCAGGCGTGAGCCACTACGCCTGGCAACTCCATTTTCATTTTTAGTCTTGTTTGTTGAAGCCCAGTGCAGGAACTCAATCCAAAACTATGACCTCCTATAATTTTTGTTTAGAATCATTTTGGTAAATTTTGTCATACATACTTGAAAAAATAAGTGCCTGCCTTTGATGAGGAAGGATTGTATAAAGCATGCCAATTTTGTTATTGAAATGTCCCATATCCTTACTAATTTCTTATCTTCTTGAGCTTTCAGGTTTTTTGTTTTTGTTTTTGTTTTGTTTTTTTTTTTACTGAAGTGCAGTGGCATGATCTTGGCTCACTGCAACCTCCACCTCCCGGGTTCAAGTGATTTTTCTGCCTCAGCCTCCTGAGTAGCTGGGACTACAGGTACACACCACCACACCCGGCTAATTTTTGTATTCATAGTAGAGACAGGGTTTCACCACATTGGTCAGGCTGGTCTCAAACTCCTGACCTTGTGATCCGCCCGCCTTGGCCTCCCAAAGGTCTGGGATTACAGGGGTGAGCCACTGCACCCAGCAAGCTTTCAGTTTTTAAGAGATGTGTTAAAATGTCTCATAAAGATCATGGATTTAGGGCTGGACGCAGTGGCTCGTGTCTGTAATCTTAGCACTTTGGGAGGCTGAGGCAGACAGACTGCTTGAGCCTAGGAGTTTGAGATCAGCCTGGGCAAAATTGTGAAACCCCATCTCTACAAAAAAATACAAAAATTAGCTGGGCATGGTGGTGCACACCTGTGGTCCCAGCTACTTAAGTGGCAGAGGTGGGAGGATTGCTTTATCCCCAGAGTGGGAGGCTGCATTGAGCTGAGGTCACACCACTGCACTCAAATGTAGGTGACAGAGCAAGACCCTGCTTTAAAAAAATAAAAATAAAAAACATAGATTTGTCACATTTGCCTTACATTGTCAGTTTTTGTTTTCTATATTACAAGACCACGTTGTTAGATACATGCAAGATCGTGATTACTATTCCTTGATAGAGTAATTTTTTTCACCCAAATCTCATCTTGAATGATAGAATTTTCATGCAGTGTTCACACAGTGTTTTTTTCTTAAATCAGTTGGTCTGACCGTATGAGGCTCAATATTCTTTGCATAGTTTGTATTCAAATTGTCTTTGCCATTTACTACATGTGTGATCTTGACACATATTTAATCTTTCTGTGCCTCAGTTTCCATGGCTGCAAAGTGAGGTTATTAGTAATATTTGCCTCACAGGATTATTTTGAATATTAAATAAGTGAATATGTATAAAGCAGTTACACAGCAGTATGTAGCAAATGCTATAAATGTTAGCTATGTCATTGCTATTTTATAACTGTGTGTGATGTTTGGGGCATCTTTTTTAAACTGTTATTTATTTACTTATATTTTTTGAGATGGAGTCTCGCTCTGTAGCCCAGGCTGGAGTGCAGTGGCGCGATCTTGGCTCACTGCAGCCTCTGCCTCCTGGGTCCCGGTTCAAGCAATTCTCCTACCACAGCCTCCCGAGTAGCTGGGATTACAAGCATGAGCCACCATGCCCGGCTGATTGTTGTATTTTGTATTTTGTATTTTTTTGTTATTTTTTAAAGACGGGGTTTCACCATGGTGGCTAGGCTGGTCTTGAACTTCTGACCTCAGGTGATCCACCCATCTCTGCCTCCTAAAGTGCTAGGATTACAGGTGTGAGCCACCATGCCCAGCAAATTTTTGTATTTTTTAGTAGAGATGGAGTTTCACCATGTTGGCCAGTCTGGTCTTGAACTCCTGATCTCGTGATCCACCTGCCTCGGCCTCCCAAAGTGCTAAGATTACAGGCATAAGCCACCTCGCCTGGCCTAAACTTTTATTTTTATAGGTACATAGTAGGTGTATATATTTATGGGGTGCATGAGATATTTTGATACAGTCACACAATTTGTAATAATCACATCAGGGTAAATGGGATATCCATCACCTCAAGCATTTATCATTTCTTTGTATTGCAAACATTCCAGTTATACTCTTAGTTATTTTAAAATGTACAGTTAAATTATTGTTGAGTGTAATCACCCTGTTGTACTAGATCTTCTTCATTCTAACTATATTTTTGTACCCATTAACTGCCCCCAATCCTCCACGCTCTGCACTACCCTTCCCAGCCTCTGTTAACCATCATTCTACTTTATCTCCAGGAGTTCAATTTTTTTAATTTTTAGCTCCTACAAATAAATGAGAACATGTGAAGTTTGCCTTTCTATGTCTGGCTTATTTCACTGAACATAGTGTCCTCAAGTTCCATCCATGTTGTTGCAAATGACAGGTTCTCATCCTTTCTTATGGCTGAATAGTACTCCATTGTGTGTATATACCACATTTTCTTTATCCATTTGTTTGTTGATGGACATTTAGGTTGCATCCAAATCTTGGCTATTGTGAATAGTGCTGCAATAAACACGGGAGTGCAGATATCTATTTGACATACCGATTTCCCTTCTTTTGGTATATACCCAGCAGTGGGATTGCTGGATCATATGGTAGCTCTATTCATATTTTTTTGAGGAACCTCCAAACTAGTCTCCATAGTTGCTACACTAATTTACATTCCTACCAACAGTGCACAAGTCTTCCCCTTTCTCCATATCTTTGCAATAATAATTATTATTTTTTTGAGATGGAGTCTTGCTCTGTTGCCTGTCTCACTCTGCTGCTCAGGCTGGAGTACAGTAACGTGATCTCGGCTCACTGCAACTTCTGCCTCCCAGGTTCAGGCGATTCTTGTGCTTCAGCCTCCCAAGTAGCTGTAATTACAGACATTCATCACCAAACCTAGCTAATTTTTGTATTTTTTTGTAGAGATGGGGTTTCACCATGTTGGCCAGGCTGGTCTCAAACTCCCGACCTCAGGTGATTCACCTACCTTGGCCTCTCAAAGTGCTGGAATTACAGGCTTGAGCCACTGTGCCTGGCCTGCAAGAATTCAAGCCCTTCTTATGGATAAAAGCCATTTTAACTAGGGTGAGATGATATCTCATTGTAGTTTTGATTTGCATTTCTATGATGATCAGTGATGTTGAACACCTTTAAATGTACCTGTTTGCCATTTGTCTTCTTTTGAGAAATGTCTATTGAGATCTTTTGCCTATTTTTTTTTAACTGAAAACTAGTTTTATTTTAAAATTAAGTGCATAGCACGCATCTAATTCCATTGGCATAGACTTTAGCACCATACTTGCTATTTGCAATTAATGTCATAACACAGATATATTTTGGTTTGCAGTCTGTACTTGAGTCATGTTTATTTAGTGGACTTTGGTAAAGCCTTTCATACATATTAATCTCTTCACAGTACACATTTAATGATGGTCTAGTAATCTCAAAAAAAAGAAAAGCCTACTTAAAGACTAATCAATAAATTAAACAAAACAAAATCCACACAATGCTCCCCCACCTCCCCAAATCTAGCAGTTGTGAGTTGTATTTATATTGAAATCTAATGTTTTAAAAATAGTTCTGGTTTTCCAACCATCCCATCCCACCCCGGGTATGCAGAAGTAGTAATCAATTATTTTATTCTACCCCCCAAAAAGATTATTGATCCAATGTTCTTTAGCTTTTTAAAATATAAATTGGGAAAGTGTTATTAATAAACTTTTTTAAAAGGGATATTCTTCTATAAAAAGAATGGCATATAAACTAATCAATAAAAGTATTTGACAGACATTAAGTTACCACAGACACTGGTTGTTGTTTCAAATTGGGATCTCTATCCCAGTATCTTACATTCATAGCATTATTGAGGTAGTTAAAATACTGAAAATTGGACTCCAGGTTGCTGGGTTCTGAATGTGAATATAAAAGATATATGCTCTTTTGAGCCCACTTTCCCCTAGACAATTCAAGTTTTCTTGACGTAAGAACTACCAAAATCCAATTCGTAGCCTTCTTTAAAAAGTGATGATACTTTCAGAAAACGATTTTCATGCTTAAAAACTGCCATGAGTGAGTGTTCTTACCTGAGTGGTTTTTCATTTTATCTACCAGACTAATAAATCCACATCATGCCCTATGTACTCTAAATATAAAATATTTTCTTTTTAAGGAAAGGACATATCTCCAAGCATTCATGCTGGCAGAAGCCACCCACCCACATTCATCCCCAGGAGCCATCTGGATCAGTCCATCGCTGTGTTGAGCCCCTTCCCTTCCTAACAGAGACCACTGGCTTTTGCCTATTTTTAAAATCTGATTGTTAGATTTTTTTTTTTTCCTGTAGAGTTGTCTGAGCTCCTTACATATTCTGGTTATTAATCCTTTGTCAGATGGATAGTTTGCAAATACTTTCTCCCATTCTGCGGGTTGACTCTTTACTTTGTTGATTGTTTCATTTGCTTTGCAGAAGCTTTTTAACTGGATATGATCCCATATGTCCATTTTTGCTTTGGTTGCCTGTGCTTTTGGAGTATTGCTCGAGAAATCTTTGCCCAGACCAATCGGAGAGTTTTCCCAATGTTTTCTTGTAGTAGTTTCATAGTTGGAGGTCTTAGATTGAAATCATTAATCCATTTTGATTAGATTTTTGTATATGACAGAGATAAGAGTCTAGTTTCATTCTTCTGCAGATAGCTATACAATTTTCCCAGCACTATTTATTGAGGAGACTGTCTTTTCCCCAGTGTATGTTCTTGGCACTTTTGTTGAAAATGAGTTTACTGTAGATTTATGGATTTATTTCTGGGTTCTCTATTCTGTTCCATTGGTCTATGTTTCTGTTTTTATGCCGATACCATGTTGTTTTGGTTACGATAGCTCTGTGGTATAGTTTGAAGTTAAGTAATGTGATTCCTCCAGTTTTTTTTCTTTTGCTCAGTATGTCTTTGGTGATTCTGGCTCTTTGAGATTCCATATAAAGTTTAGTATTATTTGATTATTATGGGAATTTAAAAAATATTGATTCTCCCAATTCCAATTCATAAACATGGAATATCTTTCCATTTTTTTTGTATCTTCTCTAATTTCTTATATCAATGTTTTATAATTTTCATTGTAGAGATCTTTTTTGTTTGTTTGTTTTTGAGACAGAGTCTTGCTCTGTTGCCCAGGCTAGAGTATAGTGCCATGACCACAGCTCACTGCAGCTTCGACTTCCTGGGCTCAAGCAATCCTCCCACCTCAGCTTCCCAACTAGCTAGGACCACAGGCTTAAGCCACCAAGCCCAGTTAATTTTTTTTTTTTTTTTGTATTTTTAGTAGAGATGGTGTCTCACTATGTTGCCCAGGCTGGTCTCAAACTCCTGGACTCAAGCAATCCTCCTGCCTCAGTGTCCCAAAGTATTGGGATTATAGGCTTGAACCACTGTGCCTGGTGTTTTAGAGATCTTTTACTTCATTGGTTACCTTGATTTCTAGGTATTTAATTTTATTTGAAGCTATTATAAATTGGATTACTTTTTTTATTTCTTTTTCAAATTGTTCACTGTTGGCATATCAACATACAAAAATCAGTAGCCTGATTTGTATGCTGCAATTTTTCTGAATTTATCAGCTCTAATAGTTTTTTTAGTGGAGTCTTTAGGTTTTTTCCAAATATAAGGTCATATCATCTGCAAACAAGAATAATTTGGCTTTTTCCTTTCCGATTTGTATGCCCTTTACTTCTTTCTCTTGTCTGATTGCTCTAGCTAGGATGTCCACTACTATGTTGAATAACAGTGGTGAAAATGGGCATCTTTTTTGTGTTCCATATCTCAGAGGAAAGGCTTTCAGTTTTTCTCCATTCAGTATGATACTAGCTTTGGGTCTGTCATATATGGCTTTTTGAGCTATATTCCTTCTATACCTAGTTTTTTCAGGGTTTTTATCCTGAAGAGATGTTGAATTTTATCAAGTGCTTTTTCAGCATCAATTGAAGTGATCATGTGGTTTTTGACCCTCATTCTGTTGATATGATGTGTCACATTGATTGATTTACATATGTTCAACTATCCTTGCATCCCAGGGATAAATCCTACTTGGTCATGATGAATGATCTTTTTATGAGTTTCACCATTTTGTTAAAATCTCAGTGTGACAGTTTTCAGATGATGGAAAAATAAAAGGAGTGACTTTCAGATGGAGAGCCCTTATTAAAACACAGATGTCTTCTGTAAATAGAGTTAGAAAAATACTGTCAGTGAGCTCTTTGTGTATAAATGTTTCTTTTAACTTACCCATGCAGGATCTGAAATGGAAAGCTACTTCTCTTTCATCAGTCAGGAGGTTCATTACAACAGAATCATTGATGCACTGAGAAGAGAGCTGGGTTCCAAATCTCACTCAGTGATCTATCTAGAAGAGGAGAGGCAGCCAGTGTTCTGCCTCCCTCAGTTTTTCCGATTAGGGTTCCTGTGGCTCTGTGTGTTTTGAACCGGCCTCTCCCTCAAAAACCTTCCCTCTTCTGTCTAGCCACTCTGAAACATTGTTTCTTTGAATTCTAAGATAAGCTGTGATGTCTAACCTGTATTAATAGCTATAATAAACTTCTGGAGCTATTGTCATTTCAAGGAGTTTTTGGTTATTGAAGAATTTAAGTTGTCATGTTTTCTTTTGGAATTTCCATTTGGTCAAGTATAGCATACTGAAATAATACTGAATTCCACAGGATAATGACATTTTTGCATAGTAAGTCCCTGTTGTGCAAGATATGAAATGAATTTTTTTTACCCAGAAAGATCTTTGTGACTTTATGATTTTTCTACTGCCTCATTTATAATTCTTAAGCAGGAAATATACGTATCTTAGTTTAGCTTCTTTGAATCAGACAAAGTTTGATGGTCTTATTTTGCGGCCAATGAGACCACATTTACAGGGTGAAAATCTTTTTGCAAGTAAAGCATTATGGTTTATGAAACCTGTGGGGTGTGCGTTGAAATAATAAATAATATTTACACATGCACAAAAGATTGAGTTCTATAGAGGGTGAATGCTTTTAGAAGTAGACTTTCCAGCTGGGCACCATGGCTTACGCCTGTAATCCCAGCACTTTGGGAGGCTGAGGTGGGTGGATCACAAAGTCACGAGTTCAAGATCAGCCTGACCAACATGATGAAACCCCGTCTCTACTAAAAATACAAAAATTAGCCAGGTGTGGTGGTGCGTGCCTGTAATCTCAGCTACTCAGGAGGCTGAGGCAGAAGAATCACTTGAACCTGGGAGGTGGAGGTTGCAGTGAGCCAAGATTGCGCCAGTGCACTCCAGGCTGGGTGACAGAGTAAGACTCTGTCTCAAAAAAAAAAAAAAAAATGGAGACTTTCCTCTGTGCATTTGGGTAAGTGGTATGCCCCATGTTTGTTGTATTTAACTTCAGTGTGTTTAAATGATTATGAGGTGCTTTAGGTAGAGTTACTACAATATTAGTTCTAGAAGGTTCATGGACTTCTTTCTATATTTAACATGAAATGCGTTTTTCTTATAGATATATTTTTATGGTACTTGGGGGAGACTTTGAGAATGTGGGTTTAGTATCTTATAAAGACAGTTTCATTAAGTATTATATAAGGCTTATGCATATATATTCTTTTTGCATACTTAGAATGCCACAGAAAGGACTTTTTTCTGTTGGTGTCTTAAGACTCACCAAGGTCAGCCATGACTAACCAGCCTAAAAATTTTCCCTCATTTTGTTTTAGGGTATCAAAAACAGACATGATTGGCTGGGCATGGTGACTCACACCTGTAATCCCAGCACTTGGGGAGGCTGAGGCAGGAGGATCACCTGAGGTCAAGAGTTCCAGACCAGCCTGGCCAACATGGTGAAACTCTGTCTCTACTGAAAATACAAAAATCAGCCAGTTGTGTTGGCACATGCCTGTAATCCCAGCTACTCAGGAGGCTGAGGCAGGAAAATCACTTGAACCTGGAGGCAGAGGGTGCTGCACTCCAGTCTGGGCGACACAGTGAGACCCTGTCTCAAACAACAACAACAACAAACCAGACATGATTTATTTGTTTATTTTTTCTTTCTTCTGAAAACAAACAAAGAAAAATGGGATACATGTGCAGAACATGCAGTTTTGTGCCATGGTGGTTTGCTGCGCCTATTGACTCATCCTCTAAGTTCCCTCCCTTCACCGCCCAACAGGCTCTGGTGCATGTTTTTCCCCTCTCTGTGTCCATGTGTTCTCAATGTTCAACTCCCATTTATGAGTGAAAACACGCAGTGATTTCTTTTCTGTTCCTGTGTTAAGTTTGCTGGGGATGATGGCTTCCAGCTTCATTCACGTCCCTGCAAAGGATATGATCTCATTCCTTTTTATGACTGCATAGTATTTCATTGTGTATATCAGACATGATTTCATGAGATGTTATTAACAATGTTTTTCTGGCCAACTCAATGTGAAATAATGTTGGTCTTGAGTAGAATAGTTCATCTTAATGGAAATGATACTTTAATGTAATTGGATGTATTTTTCATCTAAAGTGGCATGAAAATATCTTGGCATATCATACATTTGGAGATATTGACCTCATATATAGCTGTTGCCTTTGACTGTCTTTTCTTGTTCTATTTAATATTCTAGGTACGACACCGAGCTTCTGGTCAGGTGATGGCTCTTAAGATGAACACATTGAGTAGTAACCGGGCAAACATGCTGAAAGAAGTACAGCTCATGAATAGACTCTCCCATCCCAACATCCTTAGGTAATGGCTTTTCTTTCCTTCTGATAAGTGAGAAAACGGAAACTTTGGAGGCTTGCTACACTAGCACTAATAGCAAAAAAAGGAGGGATTCAGGATTTATCATGCTGAATCTATCTTGTTGGGGTTTAGCAGTACTTTAGTCTGTTTTCTACCCATCGAGACTTAATGTATTGGTAATTAAGTGCATTTAATAAAGAAACTTTCTCTGTCTCTTAAGTTGCTTTACTCTCATTTGAACATTAGTAGTGTTCATTAGAACAGTTGTTTTCTTTTTCTTTTTCTTTTCTTTTTTTTGAGACGGAGTCTCACACTGTCGTCCAGGCTGTAGTGCAGTGGCACCATCTCGGCTCACTGCAATCTCCACCTCCTGGGTTCAAGCAATTCTCCTGTCTCAGTCTCCTGAGTAGCTGGGACTACAGGCATGCACCACCATGCCCAGCTAATTTTTTTGTATTTTTAGTAGAGATGGGGTTTCACTGTATTGGCCAGGATGGTCTCGATTTCCTGACCTTGTGATCCGCCCGCCTCAGCCTCCTAAAGTGTTGGGATTACAGATGTGAGCCACCGTGCCCGACTGAGAACAGTTGTTTTCTATTGCTGATTGGTAATTTATCAAAGAGGAAAGATTGGTCTTTATGTGGTTATTTATTTTTCCTGATTGCTTTATGGGAAATTGTAATTCTAACCATAAGTGACAATAAAAGTAAAATGATGCCCTCAAGTTATCGATCCTTAACTTTTAGCACTCACTTGAGGAGACACATTTTGCCTTTGAGAATTATTATTTTTTGAGATAGGGTCTCACTCTGTCATCCAGGCTGGAGTACAGTGGCATGATCATGGTTCACTGCAGCCTCCACCTCCTGGGCTCAATTGATCTTCCCCCACTCAGACTCCAGTGCAGCTGGAACTACACATGTGCTACCACATCCAGCTAACTTTTGCGTGTTTTGTAGAGTCAAAGTTCCACCATGTTGCCCAGGCTGGTCTCAAATTCCTGGGCTCAAGCAATTTGCCCTCCTCGGCCTCCCAAAGTGGAGAAATATTTTTGTAAGTTTATATAATTTGCTTTTTAATAATCTGTATCTGAATCTTTCGTGCTTTAATTATTTTGATATTTTAGACAAGTATATTTTCTTTTAAAAAATTTTTTTTATTTGGTTAGGCATGGTGGCTCACGCCTATAATATCAGCACTTTGGGGAGGGCAAGGTGGGTGGATCTCTTGAGCCCAGGAGTTCAAGACCAGCCTGGGCAACGTGATGAAACCCCATCTCTACAAAACAACAACAACAACAACAAAAACAACCAAAAAAAATTAGCCAGGTATGGTGGGATGTGCCCATAGTTTCAGCTACTCTGGAGGCTGAGGTGGGAGGATCTCTTGAGCCCATGAGTTTGAGCCATGGTCGCAGCACTGCACTCCAGTCTGAATGACAGAATGAGACCCTGTCTCCAAAAATATATATATTTCATTAAAAAATATATATTTTTTATGCCATCTTGACTAGAGCCCATATATATATACATATACATATATATATGTATATGTATATATATAGATATATATATATTTTTTTAATAAGACAAGGTCTCACTATGTCTCTCAGGCTGGGATTACAGGTGTAATCCACCACACCTGGCCAAGTATATTTTCAAATGAGACCAAATAAGACAATTTAATTAATTCAGTGTATATTTAGTTAGGGTTTATGTGCAGGACGCTTTGGAAAGTTTAAAGTACTATTTACTTAGGGTTATTTATTGCTAATTTGTATATGTTCTCTAGAGAGAATTCATATGGCTTAAGTATGACTTACATGTTTGGTCAATGGTATTTAATTATGGAATTAAATTACACTGTTTACTTGAAACTTTCAATGTTTATATAGAATTATTGGCTTCCTAGTCTACTACAAAAATATTCAGCTAGTATTTTTATTGCAATGACTTTCTTTCAAATGTGTGTCAGATTAACCCTTTTTTTTGAGATGGAGTTTTGCTCTTGTCACCCAGCGTGGAGTGCAATGGTGTGATCTCGGCTCACTGCAATTTCCACCTCCCGGGTTCAAGCCTCCCAAGTAGCTGGGATTATAGGCGCCTGCCACCACACCTGGCTAACTTTTGTATTTTTTTAAAGATGGGGCTTCACCATGTTGGCCAGGCTGGTCTCAAACTCCTGATCTCAGATGATCCACCCACATCGGCCTCTCAAAGTACTGGGATTACAGGGGTGAGCCACCGTGCCTGGCCAGATTAACACATTTTTTGAGCATCTACTATATGCCTGGTGATATATTCAGACATCAGAAAGGTATCAAGGTATATATAAAATAGAGTATCTGCTAACAAGGAATTTATACTTTACTTGCTCTACTTGGGGACTTACATTGATGGAAGGAGAACTAATAAATTAACTAAGACACCACCATTTCAGTAGAATAAACTCTAAGTGCTATAAGAGTTCAAATTGAGTGAGGGGTCATATTAACTTTGAAGAGTCAGGGAAGCCTTCTAAGAGGAGGGGACTTGAACACGACTTTGACTTTTTAAAAAAATTACTTTTAATTTTTGTGGTTACATAGTAGGTATACATACTTATAGATTACATAAGGTATTTTGATGCAGGCATGTAGTGCATAATAATGAACCTTGAATTTTAATAGGATTTTAGAAGATAGGGGAGGAACTCAGAAAGAGCAAATAGTGATATAGAAAGCACAGATATAAAAATGCAAAGCTTTTTAAGGAGTCAGTGAATAAAAACTCATTTGGCAATAATGATAATAATAATAACGACCTTTTCTTGAAGGCTTGTTGTATGCTGTATATGTTACTTATTTAAAGATTTAATCTTCACACTCACTCTCCATTGAGGCCAAGAGATTATGTATGGGCCAAAGTTTCCTCTAGGGCCTGGGTTCTTTCCACCAGAATTCTCTTAGAAGAACTGAGGATTTGATAGGATAGTATTGGTAGATAAAGATGGAAAAGTAGAATTGGGTCAAATTACCCAGAAATGCTTTGCATAAATCCAAAGTTGTAGTTTATGATCTGTGATTGGATTCTGAGCAGAAACTAGAATGATAAGGTAATTGATAAGATGCAGAATGGTTTAGTGTTAGGGAGACTAGTAGCAAAGAGATCAGTTAGGGGACCTCTACTATGTTTGAGAATGAGGTAGATGAGGCTTGATTTGATATTCTGCTTAGGAATTTTTAAGATGATTATATTTTAAGTAATATCATCTAGCTTAAAAAGTCATATTTTAATTTTTTTATTATTACAGAAGTGATATATGATTGCAATGGAAGCATTTAGAAAATAGAATTAGTAAGAACAGCAAAACAAAACTAGCTCTCAATCTCAGCATGTAGGGCTAAAAATAGTATTAGCATTTTGGCATCTTTCCTGCCAATCTTTTTATTCTACCATTCCTTTTCTCATTCTCTTCACTGTGAACTGAGCTAGGAAATGCATGGAAGGTTGACTTTAAATTTATTTTATTCCATTACAGCAAAATTTTTAGATATAGTTGTAATATAATAAAAGTGGTATAGTATAACCTGAAACTAAAACTACTAAAAGAAAACATAATGGAAAAGTCTCCATGAGAGTGGTCTAGACAATAAGTTTTTAGATGTACACAAGCAACAAAAGCAAAAATAGACAAATGGGATTGCATCAAACTAAAAGCTTCTGTGCAGCAAAGGAAACAATAAAGAGGCAACGCTTAGAGTGGAAGAAAATATTTGCAAATCATACATCTAATAAGGTGCTAATATCCAAAATGTATAAGGAACTCAAACACCTCAATAACAAGAAAACCCAATTTTTAAAATGAGCAAAAGACCTGAATAGATATTTCTCAGTAGAAGACATAAAGATGACCAACAGATTCATGAAAAAATACTCAACATCCTTGATAATTAGGGAAATGAAATTGTAACCACAATGAGATATCACCTCTGGCCAGATGCAGTGACTCACGCCTAGGTGGGAGGATTGTTTGAGCCTAAGACCAGCCTGGGCACCATAGTGAGACCTTGTCTCTATAAAAATTTTTTTAAAATACCACCACTTCTGGCCGGGCGCGGTGGCTCACGCCTGTAATCCAAGCACTTTGGAGGCCAAGGCGGGCGGATCACCTGAGGTCGGGAGTTCAAGACCAGCCTGACCAACATGGTGAAACCCTGTCTTTAAAAAAAAACAAAAACAAACCACCGCTTCACACCTGTTTGAAGGCTGTTATCAAAATGATGAAAGATAAGTGTTTGCAAGGGAACCCTTGTACACTGTTGGCTGGAGTGTAAATTAGTACAGCCATTATAAAAAACAGTATGAAGTTTCTCAAAAACCTAAGAACAGAACACTTTATGATCCAGCAATCTCACTTCTGGGGATATATCAGAAGGAATTGAAATCAGTATGTCAAAGAGGTGTCTGCACTCCCATGTTCATTGCAGCATTATTCACAATAGCCAAGATATGGAATCAACCCAAGTGTCCATCAACCAATGAATTGATAAGATGTGGTATATATACACAATAGAGTACTATATGACCTTTAAAAAGAACACAATGCTTAGCTAGGCATGGCGGCTCATGGATGTAATCCTAGCACTTTGGGACGCCCAGGTGGGGGCACCACTTGAGCCCAGGAGTTTGAGACCAGCCTGGGCAACAAAGTGAGACCCTGTCTCTACAAAAAATTTAATTAAGAAAAAGCAGGAGGCCAGACAAGGTGGCTCATGCCTGTAATCCCAGCACTTCTGGGAGGCTGAGGAGGGTGAATCACCTGAGGTCAGGAGTTCAAGACCAGCCTGGTCAACATGGTGAAACCTTGTCTCTAATAAAAATACAAAAATTAGCCAGACATAGTGGCGGGCATCTATAATCCCAGCTACTAGGGAGGCTGAGGCAGGGGAATCGCTTGAACCGGGGAGGCGGAGGTTGTAGTGAGCTGAGCTGAGATTGCACCATTGCACTCCAGCCTGGGCAACAAGAGCGAAACTCTGTCTCAAAAAAAGAAGGAAATACTGTCATTTGGGACAACTTGGATGAAATGAACCTTCAGGATGTTACACTAAATGAAATAAGCCAGACACAGAAAGACAAATAACCCATGATCTAATTTTATGTGTGAAATCTAAAAAAGTCAGTCTCATGGAAGTAGAGAGTAGAATGGTCGTTACCAGAGGATAGGGGTAAGTGGGGTGGGATGGAGGAGAAAATGGGGAGATGTTGGTCAGAGACACAAAGTTTCAGTTACATAGGAGGAATAAATTTCTGAAATCTGTTGCACAGCATAGTGAGTATACTTAATAATAATGTATATATATTTTAAAAATCCTGAAAAAATAGAACTGCTATATGATCTAGCAATGGGAATAAATTTCAAATATCTTACCACAAAAAATGATGTGAGGTAATAGATATGTTAATTAGCTTGATTTAATCATTCTACACTGTATACATTTATGTTTAATCTATTTTTAAAAGTAGTAGTATAGTATGATTAAAAATGAAGGCTTTAGGCTGGGTGCAGTAGCTCATACCTATAATCCTAGCACTATGGAAGGCCTAGGTGGACAGATCCTTTGAGCTCACAAGTTCAAGACCAGCCTGGGCAACATGGTGAAACCATGTTTTCTTTTGTATTTTTTATAGAAAAAATGTTTTCTCTACAAAAAAAAAATACAAAAATTAGCTGGGCATTGTGGTATACGCCTGTAGCCGCAGCTGCTTTAGAGGCTGAGTTGGGAGGATGGCTTGAGCCTTGGAGCCAGAACTTGCAGTAAGCCGAGATCACACCACTGCACTGCAGCCTGGGTGACAGAACCAGAGCTTGTCTCAAAAAAAAAAGGGAGGGGGGGACTCTAGATTAGGGGTATCTAATCTTTTGGCTTCCCTGGACCATATTGGAAGAAGAATTGTCTTGGGTCACATATAAAATGCTCTAACACTAACAATAGCTGAGGAGCCAAACAAACAAACTATCGGGAAAAAAAATCTCATAATGTTTTAAGAAAGTTTATGAATTTGTGTTGTGCAACATTCAAAGCCATTCTGGGCTGTATGTGGCCCGTGAGCCACGGGTTGGACAAGCTTGCTCTAGATTCTAGATCAAACTGTCTGGATTCAAATCCTGGATCTTAGGAAAGTTTAATTAACCTCTCTGAGCTTTAGTTTTCCCATCTATAAAATGAAGGTAATGACAATAAATATTTTACGGAGTTGTTACTGAAGATTAATTAAATTAGTACATGTAAATCACTTAAATTAGTACATGTAAATCACTGGTGTGTGGTAAGTGCTCAGTAAATGCTAGCTATTATTATTAGTTTCTTTTCCTCTTTTTGCTTATTTCAGTGGCCTATTGTAGCCTATCTTTTTTTGTTGTTATTTAGTTTTTATTTCATAATCATAAACTTAACTCTGCAATCCAGTTAGGCACAGAAGGGAACAAGGAAAACATGGAACCCAAAGGGAACTGCAACAAGAGCACAAAGATTGTAGGATACTGTGAGCAAATGGGGTGGAGGGGTGCTCCCTGAACTACAAAAGGAATGGTCTGGTGGTTAAGATAAAACACAAGTCAAACTTACTAGAGTTGTCCAGTCTGCAATGGTGATCTTCTTGCTGGTCTTGCCATTCCTGGACCCAAAGAGCTCCATGGCCTCCACAATATTCATGCCTTCTTTCACTTTGCCAAAGACCACATGCTTGCCATCCAACCTGATACATAAACTCTGGAATAATTCTGTGAAAGCAGGAACTCTTATAACCAAATCCTTTCTCTCCAGTGCTCAGAGCACAAAAGTTTTCTGGTGTCTTTGGAACCTTGTCTGCAAACAGCTTAAAGGAGACACAGCCCAAGGGCTTGGCGTCAACTGCGATGTTGAAGAACATGGTGGGGTTGACCATGACTGATAGTACAGGGCTCCCTGTGGTGGCAGTAGTGTCTGCAAAGCACCTATCTTTTTAAAATTCATTTACTCACCAAACACTTGTTGAGTGCCTACTGCTGCTTTTAATACATTCAACAGTTTTCTACTAAAGCAGTGCTGTTCAATAGAACTTTCTGCAGTGATGGAAATGTTCTGTATTTCTGCTGAAGCTAGTGCCTACTGTATTCGATAATGCTGGGCTACCTACATCTTTGCCTTTGTTTTGCTGCAGGTACATGTGTTCCAGCCTAGAAACATGTAGTGTTGGGACGAGACCAACATTACCGTTCCTATTCCATATCTCTCCTTGATGTACTTTCTTAGCTTATCTTCTTTTGGTCCTATTGCTTAGGAATGATCTTCACCTCCACCTTCATCCCCATTAACTTAAAAGTAATATTCTTTGCTGTCAGCTAAGTTTTCTAGTATATTAAAGGTAGCATTCAGTCTATCTTGATCTTCCCAGTAAGCCCACAAATGAGATGATATATATAAAGCCTCTGGCATAGGAACTGTCACACTGCAAGTATAATACATGAGAATGATAATTATTGTTAACCACATGGGTTTGCACTCTGATGGTGACCATTTTTGTTCTGCATAAGCCATCTGTCTCAGATATACTGTGGTTTAAAAGCCTGAAAGTAGATTACTTTTTAAAAGATGGTTCTAATTATTTATATCTTTTATGTTTTTATGTCTTCACTTTCACTATATATTTTGAATACGACAAAGGGAAATTATTCTAACCAGTGGCCTAGAGCAAAGTTCTCTTGGCTTTTGTTACCTGGAGGAGTATTAATATCGCAGAAACATTTATTATACTTCCCTGGGACTCCTTAAATGTCAAACTAGCATGACTATGTTTCATTCTCAAAGTTCTTAGAATTTGTATTTTGTAAATGCTTTTTAGTTGTCTTAGAAATTTGCTGTTAACACTTATGATTTAAATTTTTTGGTTACTATTTGTTAGTATGGCTCTTATTTTATTTTTGAGCTGTAAACATTATCAGCTCTCTTTTATAGGTGCAGAAATATGAACCAGAGTTTTCCCCCAAATTGAGATTAGATGTAAATTGGGAAGAATCCATCTCTTGGAATCCTAGGATTACACAGATGTGCCTTCTCAGGTGCTGGCCCCGGGTGGGAGGTTGCTGAGTAGATGAGACTTCTGTTCTCCTCTTGGCTTCCTCTAGTCAGAACTGTTCTACTTTTTATCTTTTTTATATTGAACTTCTGTATAAGAGTTTTGAAGAAAAGGTCTCCTGCTTAAAAGAGAGAGAGAGAGAGAAATGAAGGAAAGAAAGGAAGAAAGAAGAAAAAGAGTGAATTGAAAATTACTCTGTTAGTGCTTTGGAAAGTCTACTTGGGAAAGAAGACTATCTGCATGATCTGCCAGATGGTAGTCATTTAATCCTCCGGTCATGCCTTGGTTCTCTTCTGCCAGAACTATTATGTGCCCAGCAGGAATGAGTGAGCTGAACCTTTGTAGTTCTCTTTTTCTTGACCCCAACCTCCCAGTTTCCCTTTTTCCTTTTATTACCCTTCCTCCTAAGATTTCTATTTGGAAGGAAAAGTGCGGGCCTGGTAAGTCATAGAGGTAGTACTTGTGTAAATTTTGTTCATGTGTATGTATTCTGTATATATGGGCCCAGTTAAGACTGGTTGTTTTATCATCAGTTGCTCAAAGTTATCAGTTAAAAAAAAGAACAATAAAGTACTTTGTTGAGTGCAGGGACTGATTGTTTAGGTCTCTTGTGAATAAAGTTGTTTACGCCAGGAAATCTTATGCTCAAGATCTGTAACACAATTCCATGCTCTGCTCACTTCCACTCCCCAATGGCCTTTCTGAGGAATTATACACCAGGATTTGTTCTCATACCTCCCCCCGACCCTGAGACAGGGTCTCACTCTGTCACCCAGGCCCAAGTGCAGTGACGTGATCTCGGTTCACTGCAACCTCTGCCTCCTGGGCTCAAGCAATCCTCCCACCTCAGCTTCCTGAGTAGCTGGGACTACAGGTGTATGCCACCACACTTGGCTAATTTTGAAATTTGTTTTTTGTAAAGAGAGGTCTCACTATATTGGCCAGGCTGGTCTTGAACTCCTGAGCTCAAGCAGTCCTCCCACCTTTGCCTCCCAAAGTGCTGGAATTACAGGCTTGAGCCACTGCACTGGGCCCCTTTTTTTGTTCTTTATGCCATGAGAAATTTAATATTTCTTTTAGACTCCTCCTTCAATTTACCAACTGTGCCTTCAATTCTCCAAATATTTACTTGGAACTACTCAGTCCCTCCTTGTGCTAGGTAATATGATTAATGCAAGAGAAATAGAGGCTTCTTGTCTCCCAGAGAGTGTCATTAAGAAGTAAACTAGGCTGGGTGCGGTGGCTCACGCCTGTTAATTCCAGCACTTTGGGAGGCCGAAGTGGGCCGATCACAAGGTCAGGAGTTCGAGACCAGCCTGGCCAATATGGTGAAACTCCATCTCTACTAAAAATACAAAATTTAGCTGGACGTGGTGGCACATGCCTGTAGTCCCAGCTACGCGGGAGGCTGAGGCAGAAGAATCGCTTGAATCTGGGAGGTGGAGGTTGCGGTGAGCTGAGATCGCGCCATTACAGAAAGCGAGATTCCATCTCAAAAACAACAACAAAAACCAAAAGAAGTAAACTGTACTATGTAGGAAATAAACTAGCATTAGCTAATGCCATGAGAATATGGCAGGATATTTTCCCTGTCTCATTAATTAAGATAGGCATCTTTCCTGTTATCTATCCTGAAAAATTCCAGCCATCTTTAGTTATTCCATGTATTCCTTGCTTCTTATCAGAAGCTGAGCTGTGATTCTAATTATTCAAAGGTTTTTGTCTATTTCTTCCCTTATATGTGTGCTGTAATTCAGCCTTCTTCACTTTCACCTGGAATGAATTATTTTCCCTATCTCTTTGCCCTCTTTTTCACTATTCCTGATACACAGCTCTAGTTGTATAGTTTATTTCTTAAAACTTTTTGTGGCTCACGTTGGTTTCAGAATTGAGTTAAAAATCTTTTAGACTGACAGTTAAGGTTCAATCTGTTTTCCAGCCTTTTCTTCCACTCTTTCTCTTGTACAATTCAGATGGCTCCATCATTTCCTAATTATATTCTCTAGGACAAGTTATTTAACCTCTGTGCTTTGATTTCCCCTGTTAAATGTGAATGGACCAGATCAGTGGTTAGAAATCACATTGAGGCAGGGCATGATGCCTCACACCTGTAATCCCAGAACTTGGGAGGCTGAGGCAGGAGGATCATTTGAGCCTAGGAGTTCAAGGTTACAGCTGGCTTCTTCCTGCCAGCTGTGCAGACAAAAGCAGTTCCCTGAGATCATGGCATTGCAGTAGAGAAAGAGTTGAATTGACTCAAGGCCAGCCATGCTGAAGAGGCGGTTATCACTCAAATCAGTCTTCCTGAAGGCCCTCTAGAGGTTAGAGTTTTTATGGACAATGGGCAAGGCTGAGGGAATGGGTGCTGCTGTTTGATTAGGGATGAAATCATGGGAGTGTGGAAAAAGTCCTTGTGCACTGAGTGTACCTCTGTGTAGGGCAACAGCAGGAGTCCTCAACCCCCAGGTTATGGACAGGTACCAGTCTGTGGCCTGTTAGGAGCTGGGCTGCACAGCAGGAGATGAGCAGGCAACTGAGCATTACTGCCTGAGCTCTGCTTCCTGTCGGATCAGTGGTAGCATTAGATTTTCATAGAAGCATGAACCCTGTTGTGAACTGTGCATGCAAGGGATCTTGGTTGTGTACCCCTTATGAGAATCAAATGCCTTGATGATCTGAGGTGGAACAGTTTCATCCCAAAACCATCCCTCCACCCACCCTTTCCCCAAGTCTGTGGAAAAATTGTCTTCCACAAGACCAGTCCCTGGTGCCAAAAAGATTGGGGAATTCTGGGCTACAGGACCAGTTGAGTGATGAGTCACCAGTCTGGGTGGGGTCAGTCTAAAAAAACCTCTCAGAAAACAAGTGTTAGGTTCTATAATAGTGATATTATCTATAGGAGCAATTGGTGAAGTCACAAATCTTGTGATCTCTAGCCACATGACTCCTGAACAGTAAGAGATTGTAGAACTATACCTATATTTTAGCAGAATTCTGGCCCCTCTCATAATCCTAACCTTGTGACCTTTAATTAGTTTTGCAAAGGTGGCTTAGTTTTGGGAAGGGCTATTATCATTCTTGTTTTAAGATTAAACTGTAAACTAAATTCCTCCCAAAGTTAGCTTGGCCTATCTCCAGGAATGACCAAAAACAAACAGCTTGGAGGTCGGAGGCAAGATAGAGTTAAGTATGTCAAATTTATCTTTTGCAAGGGTGGTTTCAGCTGTGCCACTGCATCCCAGACTGGGTGATATAGTGAGACCCTGTATGTAAAAAATAAATAAATAAGAAATCACATTGAATTTAATGTTGAATAATTTTTAAATGATCATGTTTTTAAAATATCTTAAGGGTAAGTGAATGTGGATGGGGTGGGTGTGTTCCAGAATAAATGTGAAATGTTTAAAAAAAAATTTTTTTTTTTGAGACAGAGTTTCGGTCTTATTGCTCAAGCTGGAGTGCAGTGGTGCAATCTCGGCTCACTGCAACCTCTACCTCCCAGGTTCAAGCGATTCTTCTGCCTCAGCCTCCCGAGTAGCTGGGATTACAGGTGCATGCCACCACACCTGGCTAGTTTTTTGTATTTTTAGTAGGAACGGGGTGTCACCATGTTAGTCAGGCTGCTCTCGAACTCACGACCTCAGGTGATCTGCCTGCCTAGGCCTCCCAAAGTACTGGGATTACAGGTGTGAGCCACTGTACCCGGCCTAAAATTTCTTTTTGTATCTGTTGATGATTGAATAAATAAATAAATAAATAAATAAATAAATAAATAAATAAGGCTGGGTGTAGTGGCTCACGCTTGTAATCCCAGCACTTTGAGAGGCTGAGGTGGGCAGATCACTTGAGGTTAGGAGTTCGAGACCAACATGGAGAAACCCTATCTCTACTTAAAATACAAATTTAGCTGGCTGTGGTGGTAGGCGCCTGTAATCCCAGCTACTCCAGAGGCTGAGGTGGGAGAATTGCTTGAACACCGGAGGCAGAGTTTGTGATGAGTCAAGATTGTGCCATTGCACTCCAGCCTGGGCAACAATAGTGAAACTCCATCTCAAATAAATAAATAAATAAAAATAAAGTGGATCTCTTTGATTTTATCATTGTAATCCTGGTGAGTAACTAGGTGAAAGACTCTTAAGAGAGTTCACAAAGCATCTGTTGTAACACTAGCATATTGGTGAGGTGATTTTTTTTTTTTTTTTTTGAGATGGAGTCTAACTCTGTCACCCAGGCTGGAATACAGTGCTATAAACTCTCTGCTCACTGCAACATCTGCCTCCCAGGTTCTCGTGCTTCAGCCTCCTGAGTAGCTAGGATTACAGGCATGTGCCACCACACCCAGCTAATTTTTGTGTTTTTAGTAGAGATGAGTCTTCACCATGTTGTCCAGGCTGGTCTCAAACTCCTGGCCTCAAGTGATCTGCCCACCTTGGCCTCTCAAAGTGCTGGGATTACAGGTGTGAGCCACTGCACTTGGCTGAAGATTTTTAATATAAACAATGATTACTAGTTGTTGAGTACCCATTATGGACCACTATTAATTAATTTTCTGCTGCATTCCATTTCTTCCTTTCCAGACCTCTCCCACCATTCATCTATCACTTGAGCCAAAAACTTACTGGTCATCCTTATTATTTTTCTCTTACACCCTATTTGAAACCATCAAGTAGTTCAGCATTATCTTGAAAATATGTCCTGAGTCTATGTGCCACCTTTATATCTACTGCTCTAGCCTAACCATCCTAATTGAGCTCTTGTCTTCCCCTTTTACCCCACAATAGCCAGATTGAGTTTTAAGAAGGTAAAGGCCAGGTGCGGTGGCTCAAGCCTGTAATCCTAGCACTTTGGGAGGCCAAGGTGGGTGGATCACCTGAGGTCAGGAGTTCAAGACCAGCCTGGCCATCATGGTGAAACCCCATCTTTAAAAAAAGAAAGAAAAAAAAAAGGTAAATCAGATTATGTCATTTCTCTGCTGAATTTCCTAATACAGCTTTTTGTCATTTTTCAAATAAAGTTCATACTCTGGGCTTTAACCTATCAAGCCCTAAATGATTTAGCCTACCTGGCTCTGACCATATTTCCAGTCATTCTTTCTTTTTTGTTACATTATTCTAACCACACTCACTAACCTTGTTTCTCAGACACATTAAGCTTTTCCCCCAACTTCAGGGCCTTTTTACTTACTTTATTCCAGAATCATATGACATACTTCTGGGATAGCTCCTCCTCAAAGAAATCTTTTTGACTAGTCTAAAATAGACATCGATATCACTGTATATATCCTTTTACCATGCTTTGTTATAAATTCTCATTACTTCTGAAAATACTGTATTCATTTGTTTGTTTATTTATTGCTTAAAGCCTCCAGTGTTGAGTGAGCTCTCTGAGGGTAGAAGTTTATCTTTTTCACCATTGTATTTGTAGTGCTTATAGTGTAGTATCTCTAGAAGCTGATGCCAATTAGAACCAAGCCAGTTTGCATCACAGAAACTTACAAAAGCTCAGGAGCTGAAGGTGGGTGTTAGGCTTGGCCTAAAAATAAGAGGGCTATTGAGTCTTTTAAGGGATACCTGGGCCTGGAAGTCACCATCCCTATTTCTTGTAACTAATCAATTAAATATCACCCACCCCTACAAGACATGGTTTATTTTTGGAGAAAATTGAACCAAATGTTCATACTAGTGAACATCTGATAGAACATGGGGAAGAGTACAATACTTAAAAGAGGAGATGAGGGGATAGTCTGTATACTTGAATGGTGAGGCTCATAAGACTTCTAGTCACCTTTCATCATCTGGCTCTCAGGCGTGCAACAATCATTCCTATTCTACCCTCAACTGTGCCACTTGCCAGGAAATTGATGGATTTTTTTTTCCTGGAGAAAATGAATATCCCCAAATAAAAGAAGACAGATTTTTTAAAAAGTGACAACCTTTCTCAGAAGTATTTGGCTTTGGCAATGTAATAAAAAATGAAAAAATTTAAAAAGTAATAACCAAAATATCTTACAATTATCATCCTTTTAGGAGGTTAGAGAAGATACTGCATCCATGAAACAAGAATAGAATACTATAAAATGTGAATAGAAAGCCACAAAGATTATTGTTTTTAGAAATTTTAAAATATGATTTAAAAATTCAATAGATGGTTAAGAAGATAAAGTTGAGGAAATCTTGCATTAGTAGGAAAAAATAAAAGAAGAGAGGAAAGATATGAAAATTTAAAGATTAACCTGGAAAATTTAATTTTGACTGATAAGAAATTACATCTTCAAGAACCCAGAGAGCATGAGTCAATGTCCATACCACCTAAGATCTTAGCTAAGATCAAATGAGATGAGGCACATTCAGGGTGGAGCTAAGTGGTATGGCCATAGACTCATGCTCTTTGAGTTATTACCATTTACTATGCAGACTAACCCATTGTGCTGGGCCTGGCTAATACCTAGAGTGGAGAACCAAAAGACATGAGCTTCCAGATTGAAAGGGCCCAGCATAATGAATGAAAAAACAGACACCCAGAGCATATCATTATGAAATTTTAGAATATGGGTAATGAAAAGATTCTAAACATTTTCATGGAGGAAAAAAGAAAAAAAATGCCATACAAAAAAGCTAGAGCGATGAAATGATGGTTTCTGAGAGAAAATGATTTCCTACTTGGAATCCTATGTACAGCTCTACTACCAATCAAGCATGAGAGTAGAACAAAGACATTTTTAGATCGGCATATTGTCAAAAAAAATTGCCTCTCATGAGCCCTTTCTCATGACGCTATTGGAGAATGTGTCCCTTCAAAACAGGGGAGTAAACAAAACTCCCTAATAAAAATAAAAAGGAAGACTTGAGACCTAAAAAAAAGGGTAGTGTAAAGGTAATGGGAATTCCCAGGATGACTGCTGTGCAACAGTCTAGAGAATAAGCAGTTCTGATTGGATTGAAAGGATTACAAGATTCAGGAGGGATGTTGGGAAGCTGGGGAGTAAGGAAAGAACTTATAGATTTCCTGATGTTTGGCAGGGTGGAAATCCATATTCAGAAGAATTTTACAATTTTGTTGGAGGCTTTGGAAAGAAGTAGCAGTAGGCATGTGTATTAGTCCTTGCTCATGTTGCTAATAAAGACATACCTGAGACTAATTTATAAAGGAAAGAAATTTAATGGACTCACGGTTCCACATGGCTGAGGAAGCCTCATAATCATGGCGGAAGATTAAGGAACAGCCAAGGGATATCTTAAATGGAGGCAGTGCAAGAGAACATGTGCAGAGGAACTCCCCTTTATAAAACCATCAGATCTCGTGAGACTTACTATCACGAGAACAGTACTGGAGAGACCTGTCCCCATGATTCAATTACCTCCCACCAGGTCCCTCCAAAAATGGGATTTGTGGAAGCTACAATTCAAGATGAGATTTGGCGGGGGACACAGCCAAACCGATATTTTTATTAAAAAAAAATTTAATTGCATTTAGTAACTAAGCAAATGGAAAAAAGGGTAAAACACAAAAAATTATAGAAGAAATAAAGTGGAATCATAATATAGTACTTGGCCTAGTAGTGATTATAATCAGTCATAACAATGTAAATGCTGGCCAGGCACAGTGGCTCATACCTATAATCCTAGCACTTTGGGAGGCTGAGCCCAGGAGTTTGAGACCAGCCTGGACAACATAGTGGGACCCTGTCTCAACAAAAGATAAAAAACAAAAACAAAAGCCCATTGTGGTGGCATGCACCTGTAGTCCTACTTACCCAGGAGGCTGAGGTGGAAGGTTCTCTTGAGCCTAAGAGTTCAAGGTTGCAGTAAGCTGTAATCGTACTGCTGCACTCCAGCCTGAGTGACAGAGCAAGACCCT
This sequence comes from Cacajao melanocephalus, assembly GCA_963573385.1. Classification (NCBI taxonomy): domain Eukaryota; kingdom Metazoa; phylum Chordata; class Mammalia; order Primates; family Pitheciidae; genus Cacajao; species Cacajao melanocephalus. The sequence goes on along the minus strand of CAUYLG010044421.1, from coordinate 5,442 downwards.
GTCTCTAAAAAATAACAATAATTTTAACAATGTAAATGCTGAGTCTTGATTTTTTTCCCCTGAATGTTGATTTTACCCCAAATTGTCTTAAACAATATTGGAAGGGAAGTATTTAAGAGTGCTAAATCCTCAGCTGCTTTACTGTAAAATCAGTAGATAAGGTCAGAAATGGCAGTGTACGTTAGCTAGATGTATGAAGGTAAATAGAATAAATAGCTAAAAAGAGTTGAAAGTGGTTCCCTCTGAGAAGGAGATTCAATTTGTTGTTGGCAGGGTAGGGGACTGTTATTTTTTATTATATGCGTATTTGAAGCTGTATAAGTGTGTAAATTAAGTTACCCAAGGAGGCTATTGTAATCATCTAGATAGAGCTGATGGTGACTGGGGCCATGTGGTGGTAGTAGAGGTGAAAAGGAGTTGGGTTTTGAAATTTTTTATTTTTATTTTTAGATAGAGCCTCGCTCTGTCACCCAGGCTGGAGTGCAGTGGTGCGATCATGGGTCAGTGCAGCCTCAACCTCCTGTGCTCAAGTGATCTTCCTGCCTCAGCCTTCACAACAGCTGGGACTACAGGCATGTTTATATATCTACATTACACGTATATCTACGTATACACACACACAAATATATATATTTATATATATTTTTTAGAGATGGAGTTTTACCATGTTGTGCAGATTGGGCCCACCTCGGCCTCTCAAAGCGTTGGGATTACAGGCATGAGTTATTACATGTGGCCCTGAATATTTTTTAAAGAGGGAATAGGTGTGGGATATTAGCACAAGGGAAGGAGGCACAAAGGACGACTCTTACTAGGTTTTTTGTTTGTTAATTTTTAAACTTTAAATTTATTTATTTTGTATTTCAAACCCCCATACACATGTGCAGATTACTTAGGTTTTGACTTGGACAACTGGAAGAATTGAATTGACAGTACTATACTGTGGAGACTCTGGGGGAACAGTTCTGGAAATGGGAGATCAGGAGATATTAACTTGGCAGTTGGATAAACAAGTTTTGAATTCAAAGGAGAGATTCAGGAGGGTTGTGCCTCATAGTAATTTAGGGGACGTTGAGCAAATTGTGTAATATCTGTAACCTTAGTTTTCTCATCTGTGAAGTAGGGCATAATAATAGTACTACTATATCAGCTTGATGAGAAGATTAAATGAGATAGTATATATAAAGAATTGATCACAGTACAAAGGCACTAACTCTTACCTGTCATTTTTTAAATTGTTATTACTACTGTCATCATAATCTGAAGTATCATATATGGAAGCTGCATAGCTTAAAGTTTAAAAGTTAAAAATCCACTCCCTGACTCTGCCATTTGCTCATTGTGTGCCCTTGTGTGAGCCACTTAATCTTTGTTTTTCTTATCTCTAAAATAGAAATAGGCCTGGTGTGGTAGCTCATGCCTGTAATCCGAGTGCTTTGGGAGGCCAAGGTGGGCAGATCACCTGAGGTCAGGAGTTCGAGACCAACCTGGCCAACATAATGAAACCCGTCTCTAATAAAAATACAAAAATTAGCCAAGCATGGTGGCACATGCCTATAATCCTAGCTACTTGGGAGGCTGAGGCAGGAGAGTCGCTTGAACCCAGGAGGTGGAGGTTGCAGTGAGCCGAGATCGCACCACTGCACTCCAGCCTGGGTGACAGAGTGAGACTTCATCTCAAAAATAAATAAATACATAAAAATAAAATAGAAATATACATATCACATATTTTCATAAGGATTAAGTGAGATAAACTCTGTAAAAGTATTTAGAACAGTATCTGACATATCCTTAAGGTGCTCAGTAAGTGTTATACATCACCGTCATTGTTCTTCTGTTCCCTTGAAGAAGGGAACGTCATATTTATTTCTCTAGTCCCCACTTCATCCCCTTTGCATGGCACTGTGCTTAATATATATGTGACAGGCAGTCAAAAAAAGTTCAAGTATTCTAATACTTATCTGTGGAGAGCACAAATCTTGTACATATTAATTGCTTGATACATGCTTATTAGATTGATGTTTTCTTTCCTCTATACATTTCATTCACTTTAGGAGAGAGAAGAAATAAGTCATTGTGAGAGTATTGTTTCAGAAGTATGCTCACGTAAATTGATGCCTATATTTGTATTTTGTTATTGTGGTGTAAATTTATAAGTAATTTTAGCATAAAGGAGAAATTTGGGAAGGAAGAAGAAACTTTTTCAGGGCTTAGGGAGACAACTTAGATACTTGCGTTCATGGATATTAGTTCTGTTTTGAACTTCCTGTATTAAAAAAAAGCTTTTTGGCAATTTTTAAAGTCACTGTATGTACATGTATTAATAGTTCTGCCTTTGTCAGGAGACTTGGTATTTTTGTTTGCTTGCATGGCAGTTTTGAGCAATGTGATTTAAAATTTTTGTTAAACTTCTTATAAAGTCATTCTTAGTTTGATTTCAGTTTGCTATTCAAGATAGAGGGTTTCTGTTTTCCTCCCAGAAATCTTGGGTGTTTTTTATTTATTAAACTACTTTAATATTTGCAAGCAAGCAGATCTGACTTTAGATCTTTGTATTGCTTCTTCCCAAAAAAGTAAAATTAGACCATGAACTTGATTGGTTCTGTTGTTATCGTGTGTAGTGCTATTGCCATGATCTGATTGCTGAGCAATGTTTGTTCTGCCGTTGGCTGTCTTAAAATTGGACTGTTAAAAACCATAGACAAAAAGGAGAAAGCCAGACTGAACCAGCTCTGCTTAGTGTCACCTGATGTGAGACTCTGGTGGTTAATATCTGTTCAGCTGAGTTTTCTTTATGAGTTCTCATATCTAGGACCTAGCACAACCAGTTTTCCATGATGTAATACCTCTAAAACATGTTTGAACTGCAGTGAGCCTTACCTGACTATATTACTGCCTTTTTATGGGTTTAGGTTCATAGTTCTTTTGGGACATGAGATGTCAGCCATTGCCCTCTCTTATTATTATATTTTTTTCTGTTTATTTTTTTTTTCCTTCAGCACGGCTCACTGTAGCCTTGACCTCTCAGGCTCAAGCCTTCCACTTCAGCCTCCTGAGTAGCTATGACCACAGGCATGCCCCACACCCAGCTAATTGTTTTGATTTTTAGTAGAGATGAAGTCTCCCTATGTTGCCCAGGCTGATCTTGAACTCTTGGACTCAAGCAATCCTCCTACCTCAGCCTCCCAAAGTACTAGGATTACAGGTGTGAGCTGCTATGCCAGGCCTTTTTGTTGTTGTTATTGGTGATTTTTTTTTCTAGTCTAAGTCCAAGAAATGTTAGTATCTTTGCATTATTTGGACGTAAAATGCAAAGCAGTTTATTTTGTGCTACATGTTAAAGATTAGTGGAGTCTGGTAGAGTGTGTTACAGGTCCCTTTCTTCCAATATTATGGGAGGAAATTAGATTAAAATTCTGGAAAAACATACTTTTTAAAAAAGAATAGGCTGGGCTTGGTGGCTCACACCTGAAATCCCAGCACTTTGGGAGGCCGAGGTGGTAGATCACTTGAGATCGGGAGTTTGAGACCAGCCTGACCAACATGGAGAAACTCTGTCTCTACTAAAAATGCAAAATTAGCTGGGCGTGGTGATGCATGCCTGTAATCCCAGGTACTCAGGAGTCTGAGGCAGGAGAATCACTTGAACCTGGGAAGCAGAGGTTGAGGTGAGCCGAGATTGAGCCATTGCACTCCAGCCTGGGCAACAAGAGCGAAACTCCATCTCAAAGAAAAAAAGAATAGTAAACCAAGTTAAATAGGTTTCATCAATCTTTGTATGCATCTCTGTTTCTTTTTCTTCTTTCCTTTTTTTTTTTTTTTTTTTTAAGACAGTGTCTTACTGTTTTGCCCAGGCAGAGAAGTGCAGTGGTATGATCACAGCTCACTATAACCTTGACCTTCTGACTTCCAGTGATCCTCCAGCCTGTCTTCTGAGTAGCTGGGACTACAAGCATACACCACCATGCCTGGCTAATTTTTTAATTTTTTTAGAGATAGGGTCTTACTGTGTTTCCCAGGCTGGTCCTGAGCTCCTGGCTTCAAGTGTTCCTCCACCTTGATCTCCCAAAGTGCTGGGATTACCTGTGTGAGTCACTGTACCCGGCCTCTTTTCTTTCTTTCTTTTCTTTTTTTTTTTTTTACATTTTTATTTTTATTTTTTTATTTAAAGACGGGGTTTCACCATGTTGGTCAGGCTGGTCTTGAACTCCCGACCTCAGGTGATCCACCCGCCTTGGCCTCCAAAGTGCTTGGATTACAGGCGTGAGCCACCATGCCCAGCCTCTTTTTTTTTTTAAGTGATTATTTTCTTAGCAGGGTTTCAGTGTTTTAGATGTAGGTCTTTTAGAAAATGTAGGTATCAAAATTATGTCCATATTTTAATATTATATTATCAATTTATTTAGGCCTCTTAATGTTGTTACCATAACCTTTAGAATTAGACATTTTTCTGGAAAGACCAGTGTGGATCAGAAGAACCCCTTTGATATGGATGCTGCTTACTGCTTAACATTGGCAGCAGAAAAGCTCGTAAAGCAAACCAGCTAGATTTTCATTGGTCATAGATAGGCAGTTCTTTTTTATGAATCAAAAATCAAAAGTGGTTTTATTGAACCACTAGCCTTTTTTCTTTCCTACTCATTGTCACAGGGCAAAACATAGACTTTAGAGTCAAACATCCAGATTCCAGTACCCTCTTTAACCTGTGTCAAGTCATTTAAATACTCTGAACCTCATTTTCCTAGATGATAGAATGGGGGTAATTTCATCTCAGGTAATACATGTATAAAGCACCTAGCTCTGTTTCCAGTTATATTTGTAGGTAAGCAGTAAGTAATTTCCTTTTTCTTTTCTTTTCTTTTCTTTTTTTTTTTTTTGAGACAAAATCTAGCTCTGTCACCCAGGCTGGAGTGTAGTGGCGCAATCTCTGCTCATTGCAACCTCTGCCTCCCAGATTCAAGCGATTCTCCTGCCTCAGCCTCCCAAGTAGCTGGGATTATAGGCACCCACCACCATACCCTGCTAATTTTTGTATTTTTAGTAGAGATGGGGTTTCACTGTGTTGGCCAGGCTGGTCTCGAACTCTTGACCTAGTGATCCATCATGTTGGTCTCCCCAAAGTGCTGGGATTACAAGCATGAGCCACAACGCCCAACCAGCAGTAAGTAATTTTCTTGACAGCTTTGATACAGTGGCCACAGAACTGTTCCTACCAGGTGCTGTTATTCAGCCTTGAGGAAGTCCATGAACAGTAGTAATAATAATGTCAGGGTTTTTTTTTTTTATTTTAATTTTAATTTTTTGAGACTGAGTTTTCCTCTTGTTGCCCAGGCTGGAATGCAATGGTGTGATCTCGGCTCACGGCAACCTCCGCCTCCCAGGTTCAAGCGATTTTCCTGCCTCAGCCTCCTGAGTAGCTAGGATTATAGGTGCGTGCCACTA
>CAUYLG010044420.1:0-132972 GCA_963573385.1 Cacajao melanocephalus | reverse complement strand
TTCTTGTGCAAAGCCCTCGCCCACCCCCCAAAAAACAAACACAAAAAAAAAAAAAAAAAAAAAAAAAAAAAAAAAAAAAAAAAAAAAAAAAAAAAAAAAAAAAAAAAAAAAAAAAAAAGCTGGGCATGGTAGGCGTGCACTTGTAGTCTTGTAGTCCCAGCTACTTGGAAGGCTAAGTTGGGAGGACCGCTTGAACCCAGGAAATGGAGATTGCAGTGAGCCTAGATCATGACGCTGCCCTTCAGCCTGGGAGACAGAGCTAGACCCCGCCTTAAAAAAAAAAAAAAGGCAAGATATATGAAAGCACCTAGAAAAAAGTTTCAGTGCCCAAGCACTGAAGGGTCACACCTGTAATCTCAACACTTTGAGAAGCCAAGGCAAGCAGATCACTTGATGTCGGGAGTTCAAGACCAGCCTGGCCAATATGGTGAAACCTTGTCTGTACTAAAAATACAAAAATTAACTGAGTGTGCAGAATCACTTGAACCTGGCAGGTGGAAGTTGCAGTGAGCTGAGATTGCGCCACTGCACTGCATCCAGCCTGGGTGACAGCACAAGACTATCTCAGATAGATAGATAGATAGATAGATAGATAGATAGATAGATAGATGGTTTAATGCACAGTAGGTGCTCACTAATTCCAAATCTGTACGTTGCTTGACTGCCACCACTATTAACTGAGATTTTAGAGACACAAAACTAGTTATCTTCCTACCATTTGCAGGTGTTGAACTGTGTCCCCACAAAGTCCTACATACTCATTCCCAGTGCCTCAGAATGTGATCTTATTTGGAAATCAGGCCAATGCAGATGTCACTAATTAGGATGAGGTCATTAGGGTGGGCCTTATTCCAATACAACTGGTATCCTTACAGCAAGGGGAAGCCTGGACACGGACACACACATCCAGGGAGAACACCATATGAACATGAAGGCATACATCGGTATGGTGCTTCTGTGGCCAAAGAATGTCAAAAGACCACCAGAAGCAAGCCACCAGAAGCTAGGGGAGAGGCACGGAGCACACTCTCCCTCACGGGCCTCAGAAGGAACCAACTCTGCCTACACTCTCAGATTTCTGCACTCTAAAACTATGAAACAATACATTGTTGTTGTTGAAGCCACCCAGACTGTTGTATTTCTGTTGTACTTTGTTACACGGGCCTTAGCAAATGAATATACCATCTAGCCAGGCGCAGTGGCTCACGCCTGTAATCCCAGCACTTTGGGAGGCTGAGGTGGGCGGATCATGAAGTCAAGAGATCGAGACCATCCTGGCCAACATGGTGAAACCCCATCTCTACTAAAAATACAAAAATTAGCCGGACGTGGTGGCACGCGCCTGTGCTCCCAGCTACTCGGGAGGCTGAGGCAGAAGAATCACTTGAACCCAGGAGGCAGAGGTTGCAGTGAGCCGAGATTGTGCCACTGCACTCCAGCCTGGCAACAGAGTAAGATTCCGTCTCAAAAAAAAAAAAATATATATATATATATATATATATATATGTATGTATATATATATATATATACACACACACCATCTAAGCTCACATTTTCTCCTGTGGCCTCACTCAACGGCATCACACCCAAGCTCATGGGCACTAATGGCTTAGAGTCCTGTGACTCTAAGCAGAGTCACAACTTAACTGATGGCTGAGTTTACTGAGCATGTCTTTTTTTTTTTTTTGAGACAGCGTCTCGCTCTGTGGCCCAGGCTGGAGTGCAGTGGGGAGATCTCGGCTCACTGCATCCTCCACCTCCAAGGTTCAAGTGATTGATTCGTCTGCCTCAGCCTCCTGAGTAGCTGGGACTACAGGTGTGCACCACCACACCCAGCTGATTTTTTGTATTTTCAGTAAAGACGAGGTTTCACCATGTTGGCCAGGATGGTCTTGATCTCCTGACCTCGTGATCCGCCCACCTCGGCCTCCCAAAGTGTGGGATTACAGGTGTAAGCCACCACTCCCGGCCTATGAGCATGTCTCATAGCTCTTCACTCTATCAAGTAATAAACCCTCAAAATAAGACACAGGATGAGGACAGCACAGGATGCTCAACCTCACATCCTAGAGTTCACAGATAAGAAAAGGAATCTCCAGGGTAAAAGGACAGACACTAGCTGCAACTAGCTGCCTCACTGAAGCAAGAAAAGCCATTCTTCTCAATTTTTCTACATTGTTGGCCCACTCCTTTTCTTCCCATGGTGAATAAAAACACCCAAGGGGAAATGCGGACCCATTCATCAACATTCCCAGCCAGACAGTGAGCTGCTTAATGGCTTTATCGATTCCTTGTTTTGCTCTACATTATGTGTTACATTGGCTCAAGCAGTCCATACAAGAAGAATCAAGATGGTGTTGGCAAAAAGGCATTATTTCATTTTAAGCTTGTTACCACTGAGACCAGTCAACCCTGAACAGAAGTAGCCGAGTTTCAAAACAAGCAAGTGCAAAATTTCTATTCATTCAGTGCCAACAGCTCCTTCCCATGGCCAGTGTCCCTCAGTTTCAAAGCCCTATCTTGGTTGGTAAAGAAAAACAAACTGTGGCAACCACCGCACCCTTTAAGTGGATTTTTCATGCTAGAAAAATGTTTCGCTTTGTTTTATACTCCATGACAATAGTTCCAAAATGCCTTGAGAGGATAAATTTCTTATTAGTAAAATTACAGCTAACACAAATCACTCTGTCCATTTTCACATAAATGCCAATGTTTAGCAAAAATAAAGTGATTAAATGACTCACAGAAATCTGTCAAAGAAATACAGGGTCTTCAACATCCTTGCAGATTTATCCATGTTAATGGATTAAATTAAAGATGACATAAGCCCAAAATACACAGGAAATTCAAATGAATTTATTAAGTTCAGGACAATGACCTAACACCAAATCCTACATGGTAAAAGGATTAAATCAGACCCTTTAACAAATGCACTTAGATGCCCTAGACAATGTGGGCAGCTGGTGGTATCCTAAGCTAACAGACCGGGGAAAGTAAAACTCAATATTAAATATTCTATACCATTTATTTCAATCACAGAGCCAGTCAGGCCTCCATAACGGTAGGTTCCACATCCTTGAATTCAATCAACAGCAGATCAAAATCCAAGGATCCCGGGGGCCAATGATAAGGGACTTGAGCATCTGCACATTTTGGCATCCACAGGGAGTCCCAGAATCAATACTCAGCAGATATGGAAGGCTGATAATACAGTATGGTCTGAACCTGTGGCCCACAGTTCATGTGCTGGAAACCTGATCCCCAATTCAGCAGTATTGGGTGGAGCATAAGGGGAGGTGTCTGGGTCTCGGAAGCACTGCCCTCATGAATGGATTAATGCCATTAAGGAGGGAGTGGGTTTGTTATTGGGAGAATAAGTTCCTTATAAAAGGACTTAGTTTGCTCCCTCCCACCTTTGCCTTTCCACAACGGAATGACACAATGAGAAAGCTCTCACCACATGCTAGACCCTTGATCTTGGACTTCCCAGACCCTAGAAGCCTGAGCTGATAAATATCTCTTCACTATAAATTACCTAGTCTCAGGTATTCTGTTATAATGGACTAAGACATATGTTACTAAAATGTAGGTTAAACTGCATAATAATATTTAGAAAATTATTCCCTTCTAAAAAGTAATTGTGTCTTACTAAAGAATAAGAGTAAAATAATAATAATAATAAACTAATAGATTCTAAACTCATATACATGCAACTATTATTTTTATTCATCGTCTTTTCACTTGTCAAAGAGGAAACAATTGCGAACTAGCAAAGAGGAGACTTGAGTTTTAACTCACTTCTGCTGCCAACTCACTGTGACTCTGAATGGGTCTCAGACTTTCTGAATCTCAGTTTCATCAGGAATGAGAGAAGTGTTACACTAGATAAAAAACAAAAAGCTCGCTTTAAAGCCTCAGATACCAAGCGTCTTGCCCTACACTGTCCCAATTATTTGTCAAATAAAGAGGTCATGCTATGTGTTGCATATACTGTGCTTCAAAAACAACAACAAAAATCCAACAGAGTTGAAGAATGGATTCTGTGTTTTGAAAGCCCACTAGTGAAATCTGTTCTCTCTCTTGCAAAAAATTCCTGTTGTTTGTATAAATGAATATGTATGTTGTCTCACACGCAGTAAAAGTAATGTGAAACTTACAGTAAAATTCTACCTAAGCTAAATGTGCATATGCATTGTCTTCTTACCATGGAAATCAAGTTGAGACTAGGGGGTTCAAGAATGAGGGGGTATCCACACATAAATTTCTACACTAACCTAAGCATTTCAAAGATAAGCAAATTTTCAAGAATATTCTTTGTCCTAAAATATCCTTTGGCCAAAAAATTACTGAAAACTAATCTAAGAAGAATACATTTTCCATTTCTAAAACCAAATACAAACTGAGATTCTGTAAATTTGTTTTCAAATGAATTGTCCTTCTGCCTAAATAGATTTTTGCCTTGAACGTAGGCTGTGTATAAATCACATGAGGTGGAGGAAGTTTCTTTTCAAAAATACCATCAATTTTTCCAAGTCTTGCTAAAAAACACAATGGTACTAACACTTCAGGTTATAGCTGCTTATTCTTTAAACACTTTGTTTACTGAGAGAAACAGATGTATAAAAATAAAAACTTATACATTATCTAATCTATTCCCTTGAACATTAGATTTCCTGACTATGATATGAACCAGTTACCTAAAGCTATAAAACCAGTAAGACTCTAAGACCCCAACCCAGTTTTACATGTAAATATTAGATAGTCCCACCGAGCTTGACAGCTGGTGTGTTAAGTATACAAATGATATTCCAGCCTACCAGGAATGAATATAACGTCTTTTCAATTAGGAGAAGGGTCACGGCCTAGGGCCAAACTACTAACGTTACCAGAATGAAATTCTCTACCACATTCTCTCAGGCAGTCACAGGACATGCCTCCTTTGCCCAAGTTCTGACATCTAGTCCCTTTCTTGGAATTGGAACACTGTTGACCCGTCTTGGAGAATGTACAAACTTTGAGGACACATTCTCAGCTGTAAGAAGAGACATCTTGGAGTTCCCACAGTCTTACTTCAGTTAATTTCAGTTAATTTTGAGCAGCTAAGTAACACTCTATAATCAGATTTTTCCCCTTGTGCAAAAGAAGTACAACATTAATAAATACCAGCACCTCGCGTGGAAACAAATGGTTCACAGCAAACAGAGACAATGCCGTTCCTACATTCAGAGTACAAAGGAAAAAAAAAAACACATCTTGTTAGGTTTTGTCCAGGGAAGTGGGAGATGACTGCTGTTCTCATTATACAGACACATGCAGCATGTTCAGACAGAAACCAAAAAATGTAGACTGTCATCTGTGAGCTTTGACAAAATGACAAACATCTGTAAATAAGCAGACTAGTTTTCTCATTTTTCATCCAGATAGGAAAAACTTCCATTTTCCCACTACAGACAAGGCATAGTTAAAAGAAAAAAAAAAATCAGTGCACTAATTGTAACAACTCCCTGTCGATTTCAGACCTTAGCTATGCTTAGACCAGGCCAATTTTATTGTAACATCGTGTTTCTTCCTGTAAACTATTTCCCCAAACACACTGTGCACATTTCTCAGTCACGCCTTATTGATAAGAGTCAGGCTTGAAAGCAGGGCTGCCAGATTATTAGCGTAGTATATAAATTACCAACATGCAAAATGTTGATGGATGTCGGCGCCATTGGTACAACCAACCCAAGGTAGCTTTGAGGCTCAAACCAAGGACATGGCACTAAGTAGGCACCTAATAACTACTTGCCAAACTGAGTAACACTCTACCTAACAAATGAAACAACTTCTTTCCTGGGTGTGCTTCAGCAGAAATAACTGATTGGATGGAGGAGGTGGTATGCAGAGGGGGTGTTCCTGCAACCCTCTGAAGTTGCTCTTGTCCTCTAAATAGGCAGCATTTGTAATCACTGTCTCTCTTCTGCTTGCACTCCCAATGTCTAACAGCCACAATTAAGGCCTGACCTACTTTCCTCAAGCGTATCTGTACCTCAGGCACCAAGTCAATTCACACTCAGTCCACTCAGAATGGAAGAAATGCCCATGTAACTAACAACCCACAGCTGCACCCTACACAGGCAGAGATGCAGGGCTCTGCATTGTAATCCACCCGGCGCCCTCCTCCCGGATGACTATTTTCATCCCCTCTTTCTGTTTAAATATATTTTGGCCCATAGCATTCTGATTAGTCCGTGCTGGGCAGAGGACAGGCTTCCAAATACTTATTCACTCAATCCAAACATTCAGGAACAGGTAGGATATTCTGGTAAGAACCACGCCTACTAAGCACATAGTTTAGATTCTGCTTTCAACATTGTATTTTTTTCAAAAAGTAATTTTAACAATCAATACACATTCATTACGAGCCACAGTGAACATCCTGAGATGCATTTTATTTTTTAAACACAGCTGTCCGTCTGCTGCCTACATTGCTTTATCAAGCTCTAAGTGATTAAGGAAAAAAAGAGAATTCGTTTGCTGTGATAATACACAGATCTGTGTATCTTTCCAATTGCCTTCAAGGTTGAAAGAAATGAGGTCTTCATGAGTACCAGCTAGCTATTAATTAAATTTAGTAGCAACAAAATATTACTTTTCAAGCACTTTAAAGAACTGAGAACAGCTACAGAGCTCAGCAGAATTGTTCTGGATTTTTTTTGTTTGTTTGTTTGTTTTCCTGACCCCCTTTTCTAACTTCTCTCCTCATTAAAAATGCCTCAATCTGAAAGGAAATGAAGAGAACAGGAACAAGAGCTGATGAGTAAATGCAAGTGATTATTGTAAGAACATCACTCTTCTCTAATTTTTGAAACCCAGTTCATTTTGTTTAGCTAAGAAAAGGAGAACTGTATACACAGCTTGTTCTCAAGAATAGATTTTAAGCCTTTAAGCAGCAATTCCCACCCATGTAACCAGTTATTTTGACTGTGAGCAAAATCTGGACCATCTTTTTTGTTTTATCTCATTATTTTTACCTAGCTAACGAAGGAAATGCTGATTCCTGGACTTAAAGAAAACTACAGGAACACCTAAAAGCAATTCATCATGGTGGGGCCTCTCTTGACACACACTGCTTTAGGGTTTCAATGGTGTGTGCCCTGATGGGAATGGAAGTGCCCAAGGTGTATACAGGGATATGCCATGAAGAAGAGATGGATACGGGCCAGGGTTCCCTGACTTGCTCTAGCCCTGCACCCATTTCAAATTCCCACGTGCATAGGAATTGCTTGGAGAATCTTGTGAAGAACAGATCCTGATCCATGAGATCCCACAGTGGGGCCTTAGAGTCTGAGAGTCTACATTTCCAGTAAGCTTCCAGGTGATGCTGATGCTGCTGACCAGAGCATGACTCTCTGAGTTGTAAGATACAGAATATTCCAGAACACCCTAGGCCCACTCAGGATCTATATTGTGTTTGCCTGGCCAGTATTCATTTTCTCTAGGGAGTCACTTTCAGCACAACCCCATGTGCCATACTTAGGTCAAAGATGGGGCTATGCCCCAAGTGGAGTCCAGTAAGGGTCAGCCCCCCCCACCGGGGCTTTTGCTGGAACTTGTGGGGCAAAATGAATGTCTATTTCCTATTCAACTTGTGGAACACAAACTTGTGGGACTGCCTTCACCAGAATTCAAGGAGGTGGGCAGGTGATCTTCAGAGACAGGGTAAATATTGAGAGAGATCACAAGCTAGACAGATCACCCCCTTTCTTTAAAAAAAAAAAAAAAAAAGAGAGGAAAAAAGAAAAAAATTGGTGTTTCCTTCAATGACTGCTAAGAAAATCAGATGCAACTATTTTGATTAGGCGTAACTTTATATAAAAACAAAAACGGCGTGTTGCAATATCCATTTACCCTGGCACAGTGTAAGCTTCAGAGAAAAGGAAAATTCAGTCATCTTTTTTTCCCCAGTGCCTCTCACTGAGGGAAACTCCAAGCAGTCTGGGCTCATCCAACATTGTTTTCATGCTGACTGACTTACACAGCAGTTTCTAGGCCATGCTTGCTCTGAAGGCGGGAACACGTTTCAGTTATCCTTTCCAATCTCCGCAAAAAACTCAGCAACTGACATACAGCAGAGAATTACCAATCAGCGCTCCACTGTGTGGGGGCACTTCATATCTGTTATCTTCTGGAACATCCTCTTCTACCCCTTTAAGGAACAGTTCTCAAGGATCTTTGGGAAATCAAATTCAGCGTAGGTTGACTAACTTAGCTGGTTATGCCTAGAAACGAGACTCGAACCAAATGTGTCTACCAGTTCCAAAGCTCTCGTCACCGTCTACCCAGTTCCAAAGCCCATGTCCCCAACCCCAACCACTTTATCATGGTGCTTCGGTGAATATTTCTAAGCCAGGGAGTATCATGCTTCCACCACCAAGTTCAAAACCTGAGGTCCACAGGATTCTTTCTGGTTTCTCTACACACCTCACTGCCCTCTCCTCTTCCTACTCCTTCTCTATCTCCTTTCCATGCCACTGACCTAGAGAAGTGCAAGCCACCGGTCCCTCTCTCCTCCTGCTGAAAGGCAATTCAGCAGTAAGGCAAGGACGTCTTATCTGTCCCTCAACAATAGAGGGAAGAAAACCCACTGCAGGGCCAGTGACACAGCAGATAGGACGTCCTGGATTCGTATACACTTGGCCTGCAATTATCACAGCAAGCTCATCCCTGTGCCCTCTCAACCTCCAAAAAAACAAAGAAAAAGAAATAATATCCACAAGAAGGAAAGCTAAGAGGACCAGCTAGCGGAGAGTGAATATTGCCCTAGGGTATCCAGTACCACAGGAAGGGGAGGGCTAGTCAAAACCCTCGTTTCTATTATCCCGTTATCCAACAGTTCCAGAGCTCTGTACTGACCTGCAACATATACTGGCAAATGTGCACAAGCAGGTATATATAAAGACTGTTTTCTGTGAAGTGGCCTTAATGGCCATCAGCAGGAAAATGGCTAATTACATTTGCAGCATTTATTTTTTGGGGGACAGAGTCTTGCTCTGTTGCCCGTCGACTGCAAGGCAGGGGCATAAACACGGCTCACTGAAACGTCCACTTCCCACAGGCTCAAGCGACTCTCAACCGAGACACCCAAATAGCTGGGATTACACGCATGCACCACCACGCATGGCTAATTTTTGTATTTTTAGTGGACATACTGTTTCACCTGGCACCTCTGCAGCATATTTTTAACAGCAGAATACTATACTGTACCTAAAAAGACTATGCTAAATGTATTAGGGATCAACAATGAAGTATTCTTTGAACTATTACCAAATGAAAACGCAAGCAATAGAATGATAAACACAGTATATTATTCAGGTAAAAATAATCTATGTATTTGCATAAATATAGTTTTGTAAACCTATTCAAATCGCTTCATATTCTAGGGCAGCAGGACGAGAGGAAGTAGTCAACAGATATAAACCTTAGTTGAAATGTTCTAAGGAAAAAAAATATATTTATGTCATATATATATAGTGAAAAAATATACATATATACATATGTTTTGTTTTGTTTTTTGAGACAGAGTCTTGCTCTGTCACCTAGGCCGGAGTGCAGTGGCTCGATGACCTTGGCTCACCACAATCTCCGCCTCATGTGTTCAAGTGATTCTCCTGCCTCAGCCTCCAGAGTAGCTGGGATTACAGGTGCAGGCTACTGCACCTGGCTAATTTTTGTATTTTTTTTTTTTTTTTTTTTTTTAGTGGAGACAGGGTTTTGCCATGTAGGCCAGGCTGGTCTTGAACTCCTGATCTCAGGTGATCCGCCTGCCTCAGCCTCCCAAAGTGCTGGGATTACAGGCATGAGCCACTGCACCTGGCCTATAAGTGCCAACAATGCCTGCTCTAGGAGTAGATGCTCCCATGCTCCCAGCCCATCCATCGCAATCAGAAATCGAAGATGACACCATCCTGAGAAGGCAAGTGCCCAATGGTACACAGACACAAGGGTCTAGGCATTTCCAAAGAGCTGTGTCATGTTCAGTCACCACTTACCACATGCGTCTAGGAAAGCGTCAGTCTGATACCCTCCGGCTCTTAGCATCATCTCTGGCCTAACTCCTCAACTTCTCAATACCAATTCCCTAAAACTGTGGGTCTCTGGCTCTAACCAACTTGAAATGGCTGTCTTCTATAAATCTAGTCTGGTATCTAACCCTTACTACACACCCATATTCCACTTTCATTTTCCCTGCTGAGTTTAGGCATCATCCATCCATCCACCAGTCCACTGTCCACCTATCCACCCGTCCATCCATCCATCCACCCTACAACTCTTCATAAGCAGCTGCCACATACCCCATGTGCTAAGCACATAGCAATGGACAAAGCCATCCTGACACTCAGACCAGTCTAGTGGCCTGAGCTACGCACACTGATCCCCACCCCGACCCCATCAGCCACCTGAATTCTGAAAGTTCGGAATGACTCTGAGCCACCAACAACTAAAATGCAAAAGAATTGCTTTCAAATCCTAGCCATGCTACTGGCCAGTTGTGTAATTGGGGGAAATTTTTTCTGTGAGCCTCAAAGTTTTCTCATTTCTTTGGTAGAGATAGTATCTTAGAAGCAGGTATCTGAGAAGATGCTTACATCTCATGGGTTTGTGGTAAAGATTAAATTAATAAATGCAAGGTGCTAAGTTCAGGACCTGGAACATAACATTCAACAAGTGTTAGTTTCCTTAATGAGAGGGTATTAGAGTAAGAGTTGGCAGGCTTTTTCTGTAACAGGGCATATAATAAATATTTTAGGCATGCGGGCTACATAGCACTCTTCTACTGCGGTGCTGTTTACAAAAAACGGACATGGCTATTTCAATAAAATATGAACATGGGTATTTCAAGAAAACTTTACTTATGGACCTGAAATTTGAATGTCATAAATTCTGTATGTTTCAAAATAATAGCATTTTGATTATCTTCAACAATTAAAAATGTAGCAAAATATTCTTAGCTTGCTAGCTGTACAAAATAGGAGATGGGCCAGATTTGGTGGTCCCAGGCTGCGGTTTGCTGACCCCTGTTTTACAGGAAATCCTATAAGCTACAGAGAGATCAAGAAATCCCAACTTAGCATGCTATGAATTTTTCTTCCCTGTAGAGAGCTGACTACAACTGCTGTTTACTGCAGAAGCCTCCAGCACTGGGCTACTTGAAGAAAACAACACATCATCTAAGCATACGTATACGTGGATGCATATATGAGTATGTGTGTGTATATATCTTTTTTCATGTATATGAATATGTTAATAAATATTTATCCCTCCCTAGGGCAGGGCACGGCAGCTCACGCCTGTAATCCTAGCACTTTGGGAGGCCAAGGCAGACAGACTGTCTGAGCTCAAGAGTCCGAGATCAGCCTAGACAACATGTTGAAACCTTGTCTCTACGAAAATACAAAAAAATTAGCAGGGGGTGGTGGCTCAGGCCCGTAGTCACAGCTACGCCAGAGGCTGAGACATGAGAACTGCTTGAACTCAAGAGGTGGAGGTTGCAGTGAGCCAACACCATACCACTGCACTCCAGCCTGGGCAACACAGCAAGACTCTGTCTCAATAAATGAATGAATGAATGAATAAATAAATAAATAAATAATCCCTTCTAAATTTTGTATTTCTGGAATGTTTTATGATGGATATAACATCAGTGTAAGAGTACAACTGTAATTCAGGAAAACATGTAGAATAGGGGTATATGTTCAGAACTTTCTCCCTGCAGTAAGAGTACCAGATCAACAAGAACGACAACAAGTTCACATGCCTCCTTTCAGGAGCAGGACATGTAACTGTAATAAACAGCAAATAATAACCTGAACCTAACCACAGGAAGCATCACACAAATCCAACGTAAGGGAGATTCTACAAAAAAAGTGGCCTGTACTCTTCAAGGGGCAGGGTCGTGAAAGGCAAAGTTCCAGATTTAAGAAGAGGTTTTAAAGAGACAAGATAACCCAATGTAATGTGTGATCACGGATTTGGATCCTGGACCAGAAAAAAGTTTTTTTAAAAAGAAAAAAGAAATACTGGGCCAGCTGCAGTGGCTCATGCCTGGAATCTCAACACTTTGGGAGGCCAAAGTGGGAGGATCACTTCAGCCCAGGAATTTGAGACCAGCCTGGCAACACAGCAAGACCATCTCTACAAATATAAAATTTTTAAAATTTAACTGGGCATGGTGGTGCGCACCTGTAGTCCTAGCTACTCAGGAGGCTAGGGTGGGAAGACTGCTTGAACCCCAGAGGTTGAAGCTGCAGTGAACTATGATTGTGTCACTGTATTCTAGCCAGGATGACAAAGTAAGACCCTGTCTCAAAAAAAAACCATAAAATTAAATTTAAAACTTTATTGCTTCCTATAAAGGAATAAAAGACATTAGTGGGATAATGAACTACATTTGAAAAAGGTCTGTAATTAGATAACAGAACTGTATCCAAGTCGGTTTTCTGATGTTGATGACTGTATCATGCTTAAGCAAGAGAATGTCCCTGTTCTGAGGAAACACATCTTGAAGTACTTAAAGGTAAATAAACATCATGTCTGCAACTTACTCTCAAACTGCTCAGAAAAAAATGTGTGTGTTTGAGAGAGAATGAGTCAGAGAGAGACAGAGAGAGAGAGAGATAGTGTGTGTGTGTGTGGATAGAGAAAGACAAAACAAATGTGATCAACTTAGTATCTGGAGAACCTGAGCAGAAGGGGACATAGAAATCCTTTGTACAATTTTACAACTTTTCTAGAAATCTGAAATTATTTCAAAATTGCAAATTTAAGGATGAGGAATAAATGATAGCTACAAGTAAAAGCTCTTTATACAGACAGCATGCCTGTTTGCTTTCTACGCTTCCACGTTACAAAATAATGGAGGGTGATACTTGCTATCAGTGCTACAAATAAGCTAACATCAAGACTGTGTATACTATCATCATAGGCCCTTAATTTCTGCTGTAACATACAGAGGAGTCAAAACACTGCCCCCATCCCCCTTAACAGCAGCCCCTGCAATGGGGCATAGCAGGCTCCTCTGTACTTGGCATCCACCAGGTGAGTCACACCTGCTGTGTGTCCTACATGTGGGCAGAGAGCTGGAAGCAGACAGATGTATCTGGGCACAGAAATACCTGGGTAATACATGGTCTACAAATGATAAGGAATAAACAGAGTAACAACATGGTAGCCCAGTCTGTCTGATGATGCTCTACCATTTATTTCCACATCAATGTTAGTCAAAGAAGCCAAGCAGATTCCTTCCAGGAGGCAGCGCCAAGACAAATGGGACATCCAGACCAAAGGAATGTGTCAATGCCCTCCTGGTCCCACTGCCTTTCCCATCCCTATGTTTCCAGTTTGCAGATTCTCACAACCCTACTGCTCTCATTACTGTGGCCAGTTCCTTCCCAGGAAGCCAGACTCTCAACAGTAGCAACTCTTCAGTAATGCTGGCCCTGCAGACAAGATAACTCTAGAAACTCGTGGTGCAAACGCACAGAAGAACAGTCAGGCCTTAGTTTCCTACCAGTGACCTGTGGAGATCCAAGGCAACAAGATCTAAAACCACCTCCAATTCCCCTGCACTGGGAAGGTGCTCACTGGTTGCCATATCATCTTCATACACCAGAGTCCAATCCCAAAACCCTTACATGAAAATGACCTGCTAATTGGGTCCCCAGTGCCTCCATCATAAATAAATACTACAACTGGCAGTGTCATTAGCAAGCTTCCGCTGCCAAGACAACCACCTTTTTAATTGTTATTTCCCACTGAAGAACTTGTCCTTCGTGACCTTAAGTTTCAAATCCTAGATATTTTGGGATGGAAAAGGTCTACTCAATCAGAGGAATCTATCATCTAATGAAAGCAATTAAAGTAGCAATTAAATCAAAATCCATGCTAGGAAAACAAGGCAAAAAATAAAAAGAGAAATTAAGCAGAAAGCAAACTGCATTCGTAATTTCCTTTGTCTCAACTGTCCAGAGGCTTCACTAAAAATGCACATTATAATCCAACAGCCCAATCAGTGTCTTTTCATTTTCCACTGTGATTACCAACTAGATGGTTCCACAAGGCAGGTTAGCGGCACCCGGCACACAGTAGGTCCCCAACAAAGGAAACAGATTTAAGAGAAGAGAAGGCTTCTTCAAGAATTTCCTGCCACTGACCGAAAAAGAACTTGGATCTTCATCATTCGTCTCCTAAGAATCAAACTGCATGCTCAGTAAAAGACCTTTTAATATTCCCAACATGGTTCTAATATGGTTTTCCTTTTTTCAGACAGGGTCTGGCTCTGTTGCCCAGGCTGGAGTGCAGTGGCACCATCTCAGATCACTGCAACCTTTGCCTCCTGGGCTCAAGCCATCCTCCCACCTCAGCCTCCCAAGTACCTGGGACTATAGGCACACACAACAGGGTTTTGCCATGTTGCCCAGGCCGGTCTCCAACATCCAAGCTCAAGCAATCTGCCCACCTTGGCCTCCAAAAGTGCTGGGATTTAGGTGGGAGCCACCAAACCGGCCTCTAATATTATCTTTAAAAAATCTATCAACAACCCACCCAATGCCTATAGACCAAATGGCAAGTCATAAGACTGGGTGTTAAGGTTACAGATGATTTCCATTTTCCTCCTTGTACCTATATGAATTATGTCCCTAATTTCTTTTCTTTATTTTTTTTTGAGACAGGGCCTCCCTCTGTTACCCAAGCTAGAGTGCAGTGGCACAATCTTGGCTCACTCCCACCTCCACCTCCCAGGCTCAAGCAATCCTCCTGCCTCAGCCTCCCAAGTAGCTGGGACTACAGGTGCCAGACATTACACCTGGCTAATTTTTGTATTTTTAGTAGAGACAAGGTTTCACCATGTTGGCCAGGCCAGTGTGGAATTCCTGAGACCAAGCAATCTGCCCACCTCACCTCCCAAAGTGCTGGGATGACAGGTGCAAGCCACCACACCCAGCTGAATTCCCCTATTTTCTATAATGAACATTTGTTACACTTCAATAATCAGTGAAAAAATTATGAAGAGCGGAGAGATCAGAATAACATTCCCATTCAAACAGAGAGTAGCCTTCAGACTCTAGCATGTACCAAGTCACCTGGTGATCTTGCTGAAACACAAATTCTGATTCCATTGGTCTGGGGCAGGCCAAGATACTGCCTTTTTAATAAGATCCTGCGAGAGGGCTGGACAAACTCAATGGAGCTGTGATTACTAAGGACCTATAAAACACAAAAATGATTCAGATGCCAACAATCCCAGTTTTAAAGAGAGGATGATGGTTACAAGATCTTAGATCAAAGCAGGGTAACATAAGGAAACTCGTACAAGGAAAAATTAATGCATTTTGGGCACCAGCCAGAAAACGTGAAAAAAACAACTGAACTTTACTTGAAAGTACAGTGCTCTGCTGGAAGCACTCGTCTTCATAGTTAAAAACAAATGAAATTGCTTCTTATTGATTTTAAGTTGGAACACTTGCTGTCCAATAATTCCACAAAAGGAAATCGTGAGTGAGGGACAAGATAAGAGAGAAGAACTAGAGGTAATCAGACACTCTGCTGACCCCTACTCTAAGCAGTAGTTAAAACGTGACAGAAAGGATGAGGTGTGAACAAAATATACGCCCAGACACACAGCTCTGTGTTCATCTCATCCTCTAGGGCCTCTTACCATTATGGACTCTTTTTATTATTATTTTTAATTCTGGCTCTAAATGTTGTTCAATTAAGTTTTACTCATTTCCTTACAGATCCTTAGGATTCTAATTTACAAATAAAATCAAGAGAAGCAGTTAAGGCTAAGTGTTATCAGCATGTCTCCTCCAGAGAGGCTGTCCCTAGTACCAAAATAAAAGTCCTCAGATTCCCAAAGATAAAAAGCTCAAAATGAATGAACTCGAAAAACCAAGTAGAGAAATGAAACCACTATTATTTTTAGCAGGCAGGGGAGAAGGTTCCCGTCCTTCTCAACACATCTAGTTAACTATATTCTTTTGTGTACTTCCAGCTGATACTGGTGACCTTCGACTGAAAATGACCCAAATCAACCCTTGGTTAATGTAGGCAGCAAAAGAATGTATTGAAAGAACCTTGGATGTCTGAAAGACACCAATCAAGAGCCAAATAATCCAGCCTTAGAAAGGGCAAGGATTGGAGTCGCTCTGAGCCTCAGGGAGCAGAAATTGAGAAAGATGAGGGTCTCTTTGTGTCACGTGGTTCAAGCCACCCCTAACCTGAGTTTTGTACCACCCTCAAACAGGTGTGGACAGAGCTCCTCAATCAGTAGATGATCCCATCAAGCACACGGAGAAGAGATCAATACCCAAAGAGTGGTAAAGGTGCTATTAGCAAAAAAATGTTAAAGAGACGCTAGGCAGGCAAAAATAACAGCAGTATAATCAGGACAACAACAATCATCACGTGCTTGCTAGGGACCAGTGCTTTTCTTACATCCTCATCTAATTCATCCAACAGCTCTATGAGCTAGGGACCACTATTCCCTCTTATAGGTGTACTGGGGCCGAAGGACACAAGACTAGTCCATGACAAAGCAAGGTGACACTACAGTTTACAAGACCACTGTAAGGAAGCCACTGAGCCCTTCCCTGTGCTCCGTCTCCACGGACAACAAAATCAAGTCTGAATGCCTCCGCCTTGCATTCAGGGACCAGTCAATGCATCCAGCACTGGCGTCCATGCCTGTCAACATTGGCTCCCAAGCCTCTCAAATCTCTGCAAGGCCCATCTGCCAGCTGGCAGTCACTAATGGCTTCATACCATGAGGAAGCACCTAAGATTCAAGGCAGATACGGGTCCAAGTCCCAGAAACGCATGATTCAGCCCTAGGAATAAGCCCATTTACCTCCTGGTCAACCACCTCATGCTCATTATTGCCTCTGTTCACTTCATTGTGTACATGAAATATCAGCCAGGATGCCTGCAGGAAGGTACCTTATCTCACTATTCTGTTGCTCCTGAACACTTGGGATCTGAATCAGTATTTCAGCATGTTATTAGCTTCAGCCTTACACAGCAACACACACTGCTTTAGGGACTCTTTGCACACATTTTTTGAACCCCCAAAACCCCAAAGTGCTAACACATGGAGTTTCCATTAATAGTTAACCTGAAGTCATTACCTTCCGTGCAATAATGTGCAAGAGGAAACTCCCTAATAGTTGAAAATCATAATGTCCCATTGGACATCTCAGGCATTCATTTCTCTAACTACAGTCTGGGAACAGGAAGGTCCAGGAGTCAACAGCTGCACCCAAGAGTGAGCCTGGTTGTCCTTCCCTTCACAGCATCCCACAAACACAGAATACATGGTTAAATTTAACATGAATCCCACTCTTATCAAACAAAGGCAAAGTCTCCTGGGTTCAAATCAGGCTACTTCCTGGGTGCGATCACCACTTTGGATAAATTGTTCTATCTTACGCTGTCCTCATCGCTCCTAGAGAAACAGCATCAATCTCAGAGTTGTGCCAGGACCAAAAACAATGTACCGGACAGCTTTCCACTTTGGCTACATGCGATTGCTACTCTAGTGATTTTCAACATTTATATATAATGACATGTATGAATATATGATATATTTAGCATTCCCAACACACGCACACACAAAATAAAATAAGGGTCAGGTACACTGGCTCATCCTGTATAATCCCAGCACTTTGGCAGGCCGAAGCAGGTGGATTACTTGAGCCCAGGAGTTTCAGACCAGCCTGGGCAACATGGCAAAACCTTGCCTCTACAAAAGATACAAAAATCAGCCGAGCATGGGGGTACATGTCTGTAGTCCCAGCTATGCAGGAGGCTGAGATGGGAGGACAGCTTGAGCCCAGGAGGGGGAGGTTGCAATGAGGCAAGATCACATCATTGCACTCCAGCCTGTGCCTTACAGCAAGACCCTGTCTCAAAAAAATAAAATAACGGTACAGCACGTGCCAAGATAAAGAAGTAACCATAGGCCAGGCTCAGTGGCTCATACCTGTAAACCCAAAATTTTGGAGGTTGAGGCGGGCAGATAACTTGAGGTCAGGAGTTCAAGATCAGCCTGGCCAACATGGTGAGATCCTGTTTCTACTGAAAATATAAAAATTAGCTGGGCATGGTGGCGCATGCCTCTAATTCCAGCTGTTCAGGAGGCTGAGGCATGAGAATCGCTTGAACCCGGGAAGCAGAGGTTGCAGGGAGCTGAGATCGCGCCACTGCACTCCAGCCTGGGCAAGAGAGCGAGACTCTTGTCTCACAAAAAAAGAAAAAAAGAAGCAAATAGGTTCTCTCATTTACTCGGCCCCTGCTCCCCCTTCTCAGATTCTCGTGGACATACGCTCTAAAACTGATAAGCAGAAACCTAAAATCACAGGAGAAAAAAAGCCCCATGGCTACGCGCACCCTGCACTCAGAAATGAATCAAATGCAGAGTCAGGGAACTGAAGTGGGAGAAAGGATGCCAAGAAACCTTTCTACTAAAACCAGGGCTTCTGCTGTGTGTGGAGAAAGACGGCTGATTTGACCTTCCTTCTCACCCCAGCGCTTTTACACTCGAGTCTGATTAGCTAGTGTCTGGAACTAATTAACAGGTGTGGCATGAAAGAAAGACAAAAACAAACCCTGGCAACTTTCTCTCAGGGAATTAATGACTAGATTTACAACGCCTCCTCTAGGCTAGAACTAACTGAGAGCACAGTGAGCTGGGCTTCATTATTCAAAGAGTATCCACCTCCAGAAAAGTTTAAAATTCATCCCTGGCTACAGGGCTGCTCTCTTGGCTATAGACGGGTACAAAATATATCATTGACAAAAACACCAGAATGGACCCAGCCCAGGCACTGAGAAGTCAGAAAGCAAGAACACATGTCTGCTATGCTCTGGAACTAACACGGCGATGAGGGAAACACAAATATTTTCTCTCCGTCAAAAGACATTACTCCCCTGTAACTACTTGCAAACCTCCGGAAACCAGTACAAATCACACAGTGCCTTGCTAATATGCCCTCTGCAGACCAAGGGTATAATTATATCCTGTTACCCAAGGTCACTTAAGAAGATCTACTGAAGGGTTTCTGCAGACAAAAGAAAATAATAATCATTAAGTCCTTTTACTTTATTCTTAGCCACCAGGAGTAAAACACACTTACCCAGTTAGGTTTATCCCCCTTACTTTTATTAACCTATGTAACCCTTACTAAGTTGCAAATACATTCTAGTATTTTATCAACCATAAATCAGAACAGAGATGACGCTTGAACAACTCACGGGTTAGGGATACCCACCCCCCGCATAGTCAAAAATCTGAGTGTAACTTCTGTAGGTTTTTGCTGTTTTGTTTGTTTGAGATAGGGTCTGTGTTGCCTAGATTGGCTGCTAACTCCAGGGCTCTGGCCATCCTCCTGCTTCAGCCTCCCGAGTAGCCGGGATGACAGGTGTCACCGTGCCTGGCTCAGAGCACAACTTTGGACTCCCTAGAAGCTTTACTGATAGCCTACTGTTGACCAGAAGCCTTGCTGATAACATAAACCATCAGTTAACACATTAACAGACTAGTATCTACATATATTTTATGCATTTATGACTTTTTTTTCATATTTCTCAGCTACATGGTTCATCTGTGATTTTTAAAAAATTATCACAGATCTCCAAAAAAATCTTTTAATACATTTATTGAAAAAAAATCCACATATAAGTGGATCCACACAGTTCAAACCCGTGTTGTTCGAGTAGCTGGGATTACAGGTGCCACTGTGCCTGCTCAGAGCACAACTCTGGACTCCCTAGAAGCTTTACTAACAGCCTACTGTACAAACAAAGACTTCACCCTATTCCATGTATCCCTACAGTGGCCAAGGGCCAAAAAATTAAGACATCAGCCTAAGTTAGCCTTCTGTCCTCGCTCACCTGGCCTTTCCCCTTTCCAGAACTCAGCTCTTAGTCTTTAAGCACCCAAAATTCAATCCAATAAGAGCAATTCACATGCTGCAACAGATGGTTATCTATGAACAGAAGCATCACACTGTTACAAGGGCACTGGCTTTAGAGTCGGAAGCCTGGTTCCACCACTTTCAAAGTTATACGACACGGCGCAAGTTTCTTAACTTAGCAAAACCTCTACTTGCACACCTGGGAAATTCAAGGATGAATTACAGATGAAGTGTGTCCAGCCCCTACCATGAGGTTATTTTATTTTATCAGCTCATGCTCACAGTAGGTGCTCAATAAATGGTTTGTGTTAGCCACATTGTAAAAAACACCTGTAGGAGTAACAGCAGAATTTCAGGGCACCCTCCCTCACCCTTGGTGAGGCAGATGTCCTTCCCTTGGGGCTTACAGTGGAAAATACTACACAAGAGTAAAACTCCCAGACCCCGTGAAGGGACAGGGAGAGAGGCGGCTGTCACTAGAGGCCGATGCAGGTGATCACAGCACTCCCTAGAAAGGGTTTGCTTTGATAAAGTGGCAAGTGGAAACTCGGCCAAAGTTCTGTGCGGACAGAAAGGTCTGGAGGACTAGTCTCTTTCAGAGTCACTCTGAAGTCTGGCCCTGCTGGAGAGTTAAATTAGGAAGTCCTCAGGGAACTCCTTTTGTTCCCATTCCCACGGGGGCACTCACAGGTTGCTCTCAGGAACCCTCCCCTGAGTTTCCAAGGCAGGCTCCAGATGGGGACTGAGGATCTCCAACGTCCCTTCAACACCCTAACTTGAAGAATTTAACATTATTGTTTATCCCTCATAAAAGAACTTACCATAGAAACCCAGATTCTTATCACCTGCACCAAACAAAGGGCGTGTGTCCACCCTGCCAAAAATTCCCTGGGAATAAAGCATTTCCATCGAGAACCTAAAAAACAATTCAACAGGGACGGGGTTTTCCCAGCTGTCCCTTTGCTTCCCTCCCTAGCCATGAGCCACGCCTGCCCACATCCTTGGCCTGTGGAAGCACGTGGACACAACAGGACCCAAGCTAGAAGCCCTTCTGGGCAGACCTAATAGTTTTCTCATATGGGTCTGTCCTGTCTGTCTCTCACATTCTCCACATTTTAATTTCCAAATTAAGTAGCAGGCTGGAGAGTACAGAATATTTACTTTACTTGGAAAAGCCACCCATTTTAACATTCTGTTGGAGAAAGGAACCAAACATCCTCAAGGGGATTTTGGATGTCTCTACATTACTCAGATGCAGAGACCACCACCCGATTCAACTGGCCAAATAAATCCACAGCTATATTAAAGCATGGACCGCTGATCCAGAGTTTGGATCCTAGACGAACTTGACTATTCACAAAATACCCAGGAAAGCAAACTCAAGGGTCCGGGATCATGAAGCCTCTTTCACCAGGCATAAGGTGCTGAGTGCTGCAATGGATTCTATCAGTCTGTCAAGGAGCTTCTGCAGGCCGTGTGCAATCTGTGAAGATCTCCAAATTGCCTTCTACCTTTCAAATTGCTGAGCAGGAGCTCAAGTGAGACGCTGTCCCGGGATTTCATAGGCAGCAGGGACCTGTCTGCAACCCACACAGGTCCCACAGTGTAGCACCAACAGGAAGCAGGACAGGGAGAAATCAATGCCAGAAACTCTGCTAAATGTCTACTCATGAGCTGATAAAATATGAATAACAGCTTTTATTTTCTTCTTCTTATTTTTTTGAAACAGTCTCACTCTGTCGCCAGGCTGGAGTACAGTGGCACAATCTTGGCTCACTGCAACCTCTGCCTCCCGGGTTCAAGCGATTCTCCTGCCTCAGCCGCCCGAGTAGCTGGGACTACAGGCGCACACCACCATGCCCCAGCTTATTTTTGTATTTTTAGTAGAGACGGGGTTTCACCATATTGACCACGATGGTCTCCATCTCTTGACTTCATTATCCGCCCGCCTCAGCCTCCCAAAGTGCTGGGATTATAGGTGGCGTAAGACACCGCACCCAGCCATAGCTTTTATTTTTCAGTGTTCCCTAGATGCCAAGGCCTGTGCCAGATGCCTTACATGGTTTACCTCATTTACTTAGGGACTGTTACCCATTTCACAGATGGGTAAACAAGCAAGCAAAGCTAAATGACCCTAACTTGCTATCCTCATATCCCCATAATATCCCAGAAGCAGTATCTTCCAGAGGACAACCTTCTCCATCTTTACAAGAGTTTCTCTTAGTCCTACAGTTTGAAGGAGTAGGGAACAGAAAACAGGTAGTCAATGTCACACAGGGGATTACAGCTGTGAAATGCTCTTCTGGAAGCTGAGAAAAGGTTGGAAAGAGCTATCTAGACCAGTCCGATAAAAATACGTGAGCCACAAATGCGAGCCACGTGTGTAATTCAAAATTTTACAGTAGTCACATGAAACAGTAAAAGGAAACAGGTGGCTAATCGCAATAGCATTTCCTATTTAACATATCTAAAATATCATTTTAACAGGCCGTCAATGAAAAGTTTTCATCGGATATTTCACATAGTTCTTTCATTTGTCTTTGAAATCTGGTGTGTATTTTACACTTAAAGCGCATCTCAATTTAGACGTGCCACGCTTGAACTGTTTACCAGCCACATGTGGCTGGTGGCCACCACATCGAACAGAGCAGCTCCACAGACATTTCATAGTAACTAAGGAAAAAATAACACTGATCAGAGAACCACTCAAATTTTGAGAAACAAGCTATCCTAAAGGTAACAATAAATTTATTCAGAGATAACACAAGATACTTTGTCAGGTATAAACAACAGGGGGAAAGGATCCATTAAGCAACTCACTGTTTTAAAAACTGCTGTCACCAAGCAAATTCTTCACACTTACTTAAATAGCTAAGAATTCGGAAAGGTGTCACTTTGGAATACAAACAGTCCTACAAGTGCCATAATCTGATGCAAAACCTCTGGGCTTTGAAGAAAAAAAAATAAGCAAGTAAATTTAGGTCTCTAAACCTCCATTAGTGGATCTCACCAATTAGAATATGATGAAACCTCCATCAAGTGACTGAATTTTTTTTTCTGAATAAACAAATGTGAGTCAAATATAAGTTCAAATCAATTTCATGGACCAGGAAACCTTAAAAACTGCCCATGTAGCAGCACATCTATTTGCAAGAATACAGTATCCACTTGGATACACCTCTCCTTCTTATGCTATTTTTGAAGGTTGGCTAATCGGCCTTATTATAGCACAGAGATGACACAAAAGTCCTCTCCCAGACCAACTTTTGCAAATAATCCTAAGACCTAGTTCAGGCTTCAGGAGTAAAGAGCTCTCTGATCAATTAGCAGTATCTGCCACAGCTATGGAAACGGGGACCATCAGCTCAAATGCCAATCTCCAATACCTCTGTAGAAAAACCACAAAGTAACAAACAGGACAGGGACGGGAAGAAAACATACCCTGTTCCCTTTCATTGAATGTCCCTGTTTGTATGTACCTAGGGGATGTGACTGGCCCCATATTAACACAAAGACACACAGCAAGGCATGTGTACCCTACTCATGCTGGTAATTTCAGTAATGAGAATATCAACAGTGGCTATAAACCTTATCCTTCAAGGTGGGGGATATAGGACACATTAAACCTAAATAGCCATCTTTGCTAAAACCTCTGTCAATAAAAAAACAGCTCTTCCTGGTAGCCATGTGAGCCTTAACTCATCTAACTCCTGCTCTGCACAGAAGAAATCATGACAGCAGCCAGAAAGCCAGTTCACATTCTGGTTCTGCCACTTTATTCGCTGTGAGATCTCTGCCGTCCCAGCTCCAGCAATCCTATGTCTTCACAGAGTTGCACGGCATTAGTTGAAAGCATGTTTATGCACACGTTCGTTTCATGCATCTTAAGCAGTGGCTATTAAAACCAGGTATCATTTATAAAATTTTGTGTACCAGCCTGGCACAGTGGCTCATGTCTGTAATAGCAGCTCCAGCACTTGGGGAGGCTGAGGCAGGCAGATCACCTGAGCTCAGGAGTTCAAGACCAGCCTGGCCAACATAGCAAAACCTTGTCTCTACTAAAAATACAAAAATTAGCCGGGCAGGGTGGTGGGTGCCTGTAATCTCACCTACTCAGGAGGCTGAGGCAGGGAGAATTGCTTGAACCCAGGAGGTGGAGGTTGCAGTGAGCTGAGATCACGCCAATGCATTCCAGCCTGGGTGACAAAGCAAGACTCCAAATCAAAAAAAAAAAAAAAAAGAAAAAGAAAGGTTCTGTGTGCCTAATGCTTTTCTGGTGCTTTGCACACACATTTCATTTAATATTCACAAGGAGTTGAGAAGGTTGAAATTCTCATTATCCCCATTATAAAGATAAGAAAACCAATAAAGTGAAGTAACAGGCCAAAGTTAGCAAAGGACAAAGTTGGGATTCACCCTGGTACCTGCAAAATTCTTTAAAATGCATATTTTTAAATACACATTTGCCACTGGCCTCTTTCATCAGAATCCACCTGTCTTCAAGTCTCATTCCTCAACCCCATTTAAAGGTTCCAAGGCATGTAAGATTTATTTTCACAAAATCCTTTGTTTATGTGGTCAGAGTGTTTACATTTCCTCCAGACTCCCCAGAAATCAGTTTTACCTCCACTTCACATCATAAGGAGCAGCAGAAATTTCAAGAACCAGCACCTCCCTCATTTCAGTTAAGAAACTTCACTAGCAACTGAGTTTTTCTTCTAAAAACCACATCCTAAAATATGTTCAGACAGAACGCTGCCACTAGAGTTACCCACTGCTATAGTTTGAGTTTGTCCTCACCAAAACTTGTTGAAATGTGATCCTCAACATGGTGGTGCTAGGAAGTGGAGCCTAGTGGCTGTCGTCTGAGTCGCAAGGGTGGATCCTTCATGAATGGCTTGGTGCCATTCTCCAGGTAGGGACTGAGAGTTCTCATTCTGGCAAGCCCGAGTCATTTCTCCTGGAAATGGATTAGCTCCCTTGAGCATGGGTTGTTACAAAGCCAGGGCGTCACGTGGGTTTTGCCTCTGTCTGCACGTGTCCACTTCCCTTTTCACCTTCTCGCCATGTTATGATACAGCACAAAAGCCCTCACCAGACACCTGGGCCATGCCCTTGAACTTCCCAAACTACAGAACCGTAAACTAAACAAACCTCTTTTCTCTGCAAACCACCAGTCTCAGGTAACATTACAGCAACACCAAATGGACTAAGACCTCTGGTATACAAACCTCTATCCCATTAAATAATTTCCCAGCAGCTTCTGCCCGAATTGACTGAGAAAATGCAGAGTGAGTGCCTAAAACTGTCAAGAGATTTTCTGCACCCTCCACTCACAGTCTTTACACACATGTAAATAAGAGAAAATGACAAGCTTTAAGAGAAAACAACCAGTGGGAAGAGGGATAAAATAGGGCAGGCACTGACGAGCAATGTGTTCGAGAAAACTTAGCTTCTGCTTACGCACACCTGGAATCACCATGATGCACCAGCCAACATCTGTCTCATCAAGGGCAGTAGATCTGATGATCAACTAGTATTTGTCAACCAAGCATGATTAGCTCAGGCAAGCCCTTCTCCTAGACCAACCTGCACAAAGCCATTACTGGGCAACAGATCAGTGTTCATTTTCCTGCTCTACTGTCAGCCGAGGCAAGCTCTGCTCTCTCTACATACCTCATTCACCGTTTCTGAAACAACCAAAGCAGAAATAACTGGGCTACCTTGTCCTGAATCAACGCTAAGAGCCAAGGTCACTTCTGATACAATGACCACTAGATTCACAGAATTTAGCTTAAATTATTCCAGAAGAAAGAAAAAAAAAAGGTTTACAACCACTACAGCCATCAAAACATAATCCTGCTGTCCCATAGACCTTTGTTCCTTAATTAGAATAGAATCTTGTTTTCAGCAACAGCTACCTTCATGGCCAACAGAAGAGCTTCTCTCTTTAAAGATAAACTTCAACCCTCATGACAATATATATACTCAGAATTCTCTTAAGGAAGAAATTAACCTTGGATAGCTTATCTTTTAAGAAGATGCAATATACAAATGTGAGATATCTGGAAACTACATCAATGACATCTATGTATTGACATCAATATCTTGTCAAACATCCTATAATCATTTGAAGAGCATTATCTACTCATGCTGTCAGCCCTCAAACATGACTATTGCTCCCTAGACATCAAAAATACAGCACAAGCAGGAATGTGGTCCTGACCCCCAATAACATAGTCTAAGGCCAGGTACAGTGGCTCACACCTGTAATCTCAGCACTTTGGGAGGCTGAGACAGGCGAATCATGAGGTCAAGAGATCGAGACCATCCTGGCCAACATGGTAAAACCCCATCTCTACTAAAAAATGTGAAAACTGGCTCGGCTTGGTGACATGCGCCTGTAGTCCCAGGTACTTGGGAGGCAGAGGCACACTTGAACCCAGAAGGCAGAGGTTGAATGAGTCGAGTTCGTGCCACTGCACTCCAGCCTGGCGACACAGCAAGACTCCATGTCAAAAAAAAAAAAAGAACATAGTCTAATTTGGCTCTGAATCACATGTGTGGAAATCACGCAAATGTACTACATATGACAGTGACCACTTAATCAACATGTACTGAAACAAGGGTGAAGGAAGGAATCATTCCCTCAAACCTTCCATCTGCAATAGTCAAAAGCTAGCCACTCTATTGTGTACAAAGTTCAGGCTTTCACATGTTGTTTTTAGAAAAATTAAAATGTGCATTATTTCTATCATTTATTGAAAATCCATGTGCAAAAATTAGGAGGGCGGCCATACTATAAAAAAAAATTAAACCGCAAGAGACCCACTAATATGGCATCTCCAACATTAATGTACTCAGATCCTACTATATTAGTTACTGGCTTTTCCCCTTTGTCTCCCCGCATCATACCCTTCATGGGCCATTTGATAACAAGTAAGTGACCAAGAGAACCAGCTCTTAAATGAGTGATTTTTCAAAACACACTTTTGTTTTAGTTGAAGGAGCTAACAGAAATTCAGATCAACAAGAGAAGTCAACATGTGACTGTAAAATACTTAAGCAGCAGGCAATTTGTAGAGCCAGAAAAGGACACAACCAGGAGAGCTGAGCCTCAGCTTCATAGGCGAGACTGGCAGGAAAGAAGGCGTGTCATCAGCCAGCAATGCACCTCTGTGCACTAGCACATGTGCACATGCACACAGTTACACATGAAATAATTTCAGGCAATACAAAACCCCACACAAGCCCAGAGAAAAAAAAATCTGTCCCTCAGGAAAAACACCTACGCTTGGGTGACAAACACCTCCAGGGGCCAGCTGTGCATTGTAAATAACCACTATGGGCCAGGTGTGTGCCCCATCCCAAGGGGTAGCACTATTTAATTTCAGATTAACGTTGTTGCCAAGCAAGACATAGGCCCTAGGCTGCTAGATCTTCCTATTTTTCAAGAGTAACCCAGACTTTCATGGGAAGCTCTCAAGAGGACCAAGGCTTCCATCTGTTCCAGTCACCGTTGTCTCCCAGTGCCTACAACAGTGCCTGGCATGCTCTAGGCACTCAGAATCTTGTTGACGGCATGAATGCGAAATGACTGATTTTTAATCCATTCTTAATTTTTAATTCATTTTTTTTCTTTTAAACACAGTATACCCAAACAGAACATCTGTAGAATTCCAAAAAACCCAAATGCCTGTCCTTTCTCCGTTTCTCCTTCCCAGACACAAGATCCGGAACTAGCTTCTGGTCTCATTTCAGACAAAGACAACCATCCCCACCACTCCAATCATAAATCACATTAGTTTTAAAGGCTACACATAACTTTGTTGGCATGAGCAAATCTCTGTATTTAACTTCATCTCCAGGAAAAATAAGGTTTCATGTTTAAAAAACAAACAAAAAAATAGCTTATAGGCCTTCCATTAACCAAGTTCCACTCATCACCTTGTCTGCTACTCCCTCAGGATAATCTGCAGCAAGGTTAGCAAGATAATGGAAGGGTTCTCAATGCCTTAGGAAGCAAACCCTCATAGGAAAAAGTTAACAAGTGCACCTCACAAATCCCACTGTGTCCCAGGTATCTGATTTGCATATTGCAAAAAGACCATAACCCTTCCAAACTGCCTAGCCTGGAATCAACAATCTCTAAAATTTCAGAAAAAATTTTAGAAGCCATTTAGTAAAGGGTGAGGAAAACAACCCCAAAGAAAATCAAGGGTCTTGCCCAAGATCCCACAGCTGGTTTGGCTGGCTCCCACGGCTAGTTCTAAACTCCAGAGGAAAAATGCAGAACCCAGCCATCTCTTGCCAAACACAACTCCCTCAGACCTTTTCCTGAAGTTATGATTCAGAGCCTGCAGCCCACACTTAGATGATATACATGGGATATTAAAAATACGGCATTATTACAAAGTAACCATTCAAAGCCCCAAACAAATGTTCTCAAATTACAAAGCAAATCAGTTTAGGTAATTTGGAAGAGGAGTCGTGTCAACAAAACTCACCACCAACAAATTCAGACTCTAACCACAGTTATTATCAGCTTATTCAGAAGCTAAAGTAATTTGCTGAAAGGTCATCTCTTCAACGTAACCAAATAAAATCCTATACTAATTATGTTACTTCCTTATTTAATTGTAGCCAGTACAGGAAGACACCTTTATTTCACCCAGTGTTTATGGCACTTGCTTATATGGGAAAAGTAATAGGGTGAAATACATAAAGCTCAATCTTTTAATTGGCCCTCCTGTGCAATTAGGAAAAACAGTTTCCATACTGTCTTCAAAAAGCAAATGGTCTGAAATTTAAAAAAAACAAAAATTCTGAGCCATGATTAGAGGAACATTAGTCACACCCCCTTACTACCCTGGTGACCTTGGACCTACCTCCTTCAACTTTAGTTTCCTCATCCTACGGTGGGAGTAATCACGGTTTCTACTTCCATGGATGATTAAAAGCATATAAAATGCTCAAGCGCGGGGCACAGATCACAAGTGCTTGGTAAACGTAGGCTAATTTAACTATGGTTCCCATTTTATAGATTAAAAGGCTGGGGCCCATTTGCCCAAGGTAAATGCTGTAATGAACTAAGTATTTCAACCTGGGTCTCTGGGGTTTTGGTGTGGATTCTGAATAAGAGATAAGTATATCTGGAACTCCCAGATCCCCAGCACCACCCAACCCTACTCCCACAAGATGCTGGGTCACCAACCAAGGGTAACCACCCTTAGCTACCCACAGACAGAGCTAAGCCTCCACACTTACTGAGGAGAAATGCTTCTGGAAAAGTGTCATTTTGAAAAATGGGTAGAACTCATTTATAAATAGCCACTGCTTTGTAAATAAATCCTTTTTGACAATTCTTAAAAAGTTCACGAGACAACCTTAAAAAGTCAGCAGTATTTCCTCACTAATCTGGACTATGCTTTTGTGCTTGGTCAATTGCTTACGGCTATGTCCCCTATCCAAATCATTCCCAATTAATGAGAAGATCTGATTTAAGGGGACTGCAGAATTCATGAGGCAGCAATGGTATGAGAACTCAAATATCTCTTAGATGTATATTATAACTAGTATGAATTCCTCAAAAGTATATCCACTGCATTATACAACACCCTGCTTCACTCACTTAGAAAGATAGTATCACAGACCCAAAAATAAGAACCAGTTGTCCTATTTTCTTACATGGAAGTGTTACATATTCCATGAACTATGCTTTCATTTTTTTTCTTTTATAGTTGCTAGAATTCAGCAGCCAACTGTGTCACTTTGCTACTCCCCAAAAATAGCTAAACTGAGTAGTTTAAAATCACATTTTGTTGTTTGGCCAGAAAAATATCATGCTGATTTCAGTCTGAAAAAAAAAAAAAAGATTAGAGGGCATGAGGTGTGCATGAGTGTGTGGTTCTCTCTCATATGTTCTGGAGCTCTGAATCCATGAAAATATGGAGACAGGATATGAGTATATTCAAGTGTTAAACAAGTGCAAAATACAAGCAAACACCCAACTACTGTTTGCCTCCCATTGGTGGAGCCAAACTGAAACCCAGTAATGGGAGTGACCGATTTCCCCGTTACCACACCGTCCCTAAGGCCTGAGAATAGAAATTAACATCTCAGGGTTCAGGACCAAGCGACTCTTTGTACACAGGGATTTGGAAGATTCATGAGGTACATTTCAGGCCTCGAGAAAGCATTTTTCCCACTTTAAACTGAGAAAGCAGAGACCTCCTTTGCAATGTCGGCAAGGTGGTATCTCACACTTCTTGAGGGCTTTCTCATTTCTTTAAACCTCAAAATGTAACCTGTTAGTAATCTTACATAGGATGTCCTCATGCTGATCCCTACTACTCCTTACCTTCAACAGCAAAGACAGGTACAAAAACCCATCATACATGTTTACAGAATTTTTTTAAAAACTGTCTGTACATACAGTTGTCCTTTTCAGTTCCACTCTCCGTCTTTCCGTATACTCCCATTGAAATCTCTTAAATACATATAAAATAAAAACAGTGGGGGCCAGGCACAGTGGCTCATGCCTGTAATCCCAGCACTTTGGGAGGCTGAAATGGGTGGATCACAAGGTCAAGAGATTAAGACCCATCCTAGCCAACATGGTGAAATCTCGTCTCTACTAAAAATATAAAAATTAGCTGGGCGTGGTGGCACTTGCCTGTAATCCTGGCTACTCAGGAGACTGAGGTAGGAGAATTGCTTAAACCCGGGAGTCGAAGGTTGCAGTGAGTAGAGATTGAGCCACTGCACCCTAGCCTGGTGAGTGAGACTCCATCGCAAAAAAAAAAGAAAAAGAAAAAGAAAATAAATAAATAAATAAAAACAGGGACCACGAGCAATGGCTCAGGCCTGTAATCCTAGCACTTTGGGAAGCTGAGGTAGGAGGATCACATGAGGTAAGGAGTTTAAGACCAGCCTGGGCAACATAGGGAGAGACCCTGTCTCTATAAACATAAAAAACTTTTGATTAAAACAAATGGTTATTGAGCACTTACTATTTACCAAGTTCTTATATGCATTCTCATTCAAGCCTCACAAAGATCTTAGGAGTCAGGCTTCTATCACCACCCCATTTCACAGAGGAAAAAAAAAATAATGAGGCACAGAGACGGTAAGTAAGTTTTCTAAGGTAGCACAGCTATCAATGGCAAAGGTAGGCTTGCTCCAGAGGCCATATTCTTACCTATTTTGCTATATTCTGTCTAACTCTCAATAGCCACCTAGTTTAGAAAACAAATAAAAAGTATTAACAAGTTCCAGACTCCTAAAGGATTTCTCTTCCTGCCACCTGCTGACAAAACAGTATGGCAACTCTCATCAACTGGCTGACACACATCAAAGTTTTCATTCAATGTGTAAGTTACCTCCCGCCCCATCCACCCCAAGTACAAGTGAAACACTACCCAATCCAGTTTGGGAGGCTTCCAAAAGAGACACCAGGCACATATAAAACCTCATCAGCTGTCATTCCTCTTCCTAGCCCTAGAAGCACTTAAAAAAAAAGCAATTTTTTTTTTAAGTGGTCCCGAGTAGCTGGGACTACAGGCACCTGCCACCACTCCCACCTAATTTTTGTATTTTTAGTAGAGACACGGTTTCAGCTTGTTGGCCAGGATGCTCTCAATCTCTTAACCTCGTGATCCACCCGCCTCGGCCTCCCAAAGTGATGGGATTACAGGCGTAAGCCACCACACCCAGCCAAAAAAAAATGTAATAGTTGTATTAAGGGCTACAATCATAAAAACCTTGGGCCTGTACAGACCCAGTAAGCCATCTCACACGGAATACATTTTTCTGTCAAAACACCAAATATCTTCCTACAAATGATACCAGGTGAAATGGTCCCTCCAATTATAGCTGTCCCTATAGGAGGGGACAATCACTCAAGAAGCCCTCTAGCTACTTAAAGAAATCTTGCACAGCCATTACCTAACAATCCTTTTCATACTGAGTAACCATGAATTTATTTGTTATACATCTCAATCATCACAGACTTTACTGAAAGTGAAATTTACCTGTATTACCTTAAGACATTTTTTAAAGAGACATCAACAATCCTGTGTTATCGGAAATTTGCAACAGGCAAATTGTAGGGAAAAACAAGGGAAGTAAATACAGGTTTCTGGAATATACTTATCCTTTTTATTGACTTTTATTGCTTACAATTCCACATAAACACAATACCAGAAATAAGTTAAACCAAAGTCCGTAACAAATAACTCTTTTTACACAAGTACAGTTGACTTTTTAAGTGCACAGAACATTGCCATAGTCCTGGATATAGTTCATTTCCAAGCAAGATGGTTGCTCCCATCTCTCAGACCGGCAAATGGAGGTATTTTTTTTTTTAGAACAGGTTCTCACTCTGTCACCCAGGCTGGAGTGCAGTGGCACCCTCACAGCTCACTGCAGCCCCAAACTCCTGTCCTCCACTTCTGGAGTAGCTGGAACTGCAGGAGTACACCACCATGTGCAGCTAATTTTTTTATTTTCTGTAGAGATGGGGACTCACCAGGTTGCCGATGGCTGCTCTCAAACTCCGAGGCTCAAACAATCTGCCCACCTTGGTCACCTAAAGTGCTGAGACGACAGGCATGAGCCACCATGCCCAGCCCACATTTGATCTTTTAATCTTTTTTTTTGAGACAGGGTCTCCTCACTGTGTCACCCAAGCTGGAGTGCAGTGGCATGAGCACAGCTCACCACAGCCTCAATCTTGTGGGCTCAAGCAATAGTGGGTACTAAGGAGTGCACCCGGCTAATTTTTGTTTTATTTATAGAAGCAGGGTCTCCCTATGTTGCCCTGGCTGGTCTCGAACTCCTGGGCTCAAGCGACCCTCCCGCCTCCCAAAGCACTGGGATTACAGGAGCCACAGTGCCCAGCCTTATCTTTTAATCATTTGCACAGGCAACCTCATTCTGGGACAAATTCAGTGACTATTGCCAAATTCCACAGGAAGCCCTCACAGCTGGCTGGAAGCAGGCTCTTCTAAGCCCCTCCTAAGCTACTCCCTCTGCCTCATCAGTGGCTACTTTACCTAGATCAAGCTCAGGTGGAGAATTAAAGGTGGGGAGCAGGGTACTCCTTGGTTTCTATCGTATTATTGGACACAGCCCTTTTATTCTCTAAACAGGATACAGTCAAAAACAGTTCCAAGACCACCACCCAATATCTAACAGAGGTCAGTTTCAAACCAAAGCAAACCATGGCCTTATTTCAGGGCATCAGGTGGGAACTTCGGATGCCCTAAATTTTTCCCCTAAGCTCTTTGTTATGGAATGTGACCACATGAAATGTAACCCAGGATGACAGTGTTAATTACAAATGTTTAAATCTCTTAATTGAGAATGTACACACTGTTATCTTCATCCCGCCTAGAAACGGCATTTCACTGTCCCACATGCTGAATGGAAATCCAGATTTTAAAAGAACAAACAGCGTTTCCCTGTAAAAAGCGAAGCACTAAAGCAACAGCCCAGTAGCAATGCTTACTTTGCCTTCTTCACCCACGTTAAGGCTAATTTAAGTACCCAGAATGTCTCTTTGGTTAAGAAGTTTCCAGGGGCTGGACACAGTGGCTCACACCCGTAATCCCAGCACTTTGGGAGGCTGAGACAGGTGGATCACCTGAGGTCACGAGTTTAAGACCAACCTGGCCAACATGGCGAAACCCCATCTCTACAAAAATACTAAAATTACCCAGGCATGGTGACATGTGCCTGTAGACCCAGCTACTCAGGAGGCTCTGAGGCAGGAGACTCCATCTCAAAAAAGGAAAAGAACTCTCCAGAAAAAGGTAGGGAGGCAAGGGGGTAGAAGAGGCTCCTGAATTACTCTAGGGCATTTTAAACGATCTATCGTGAATGCAAAGAAAGTTACTTGCAATCAGCATTCAGGTATACAACTGATTTCTACTCTGTTAACTGGGAGCTTTTTAAAATAGAAAGGCAAATCTGAAAGGGTTTGTTTGCTTTGCTGCATTGAATCATCAGCATTCCCCGGACTGTTTAATGTAAACAACAACATAATCTTTTATTCAGTG
Source organism: Cacajao melanocephalus (assembly GCA_963573385.1). Taxonomy (NCBI): domain Eukaryota; kingdom Metazoa; phylum Chordata; class Mammalia; order Primates; family Pitheciidae; genus Cacajao; species Cacajao melanocephalus. The sequence goes on along the minus strand of CAUYLG010044420.1, from coordinate 98,957 downwards.
AAAACAGGTCCATAATTAAGGGGAGAAGCTCACAGCTTTACTATGGGATACTCACTTTTCCCACAGAAGCCAACCTTTCCTATGACCTCTCTTCTTCCAGTAACAGCAACAACTTCCTCTATTTCCAAAAGGCCCTGTTTATGCCTGTCTTTATTAGTGTTCTAAGTCCATCAACCCTCCAATGTGAACAGTGTTAGAAGGAAACATCAAAGATTTTTATTCCATAACTGTGTCAAAGGGACCTAGTTTAGAGACTGAATAAAGATTCTTCATTTTCAAACATGATACATGAGAGAGAGGGGAAAAAAACCTGTACAATCTTGCATCCTGTAAAGAGAAAGATTGCTGACTTCCAAATATTACTTCTGCCTTTTCCAAAAAAGGCCGTACAGGATGCCCATCAGGACTAAAGCCCGCACATGCAAATAAAAGAAAAGACCGCTTAGAGGGAGATTCATGATTCTCCCGACATCAATCATGGAGCCTCCAATGCTGACACATCCATGACACACAGCTGAGCTTACCCATCTGAAGTGTTTGCAATGGCATCATCCTGGATGTAAGGTAATTACAATACAAAACCTATCAAAACCAAAGAGTTTCACTCTGAGGGCCAGAAGACAAACATCAATTTTTTAAAAAAATCTGCTGAATAGCTTGAGAATGTAAAACAGATAAAAGGTTAACCCTCTCAATTAACATAATTTATATTGCGTCAGAGGCAATTAAATTCCCGGTGATTGGAGATATATATATCAGAGTTTGAATGAACTATGTATAGGATTTGCTTTACAATAAGGTGTTCGGGAGGAAGAGATGAGGGAAGATTCAGTTGCGAGTTTTGAAGTTGGGTGGGGGATCCATTATATTTTGCTATTTTTGTAAATGTTTCTATAGTACTTTTTAAACATGTGTAAAACCCTAATATGCCTAGTATCATGTTGTGTAACATTCTTGGCTTTGCACTTGGAAAGCATCACTTGAGGCATTATTAACCCTGAATGGAACCCAAACCTGCCACACTGCTGTTGAAAGACTAAAAGTCACTGTTTCCGATCCACTGGGAAAAAGCCCATGCCAGGGCTGTGATTCCAACGCCCTGCCCCAACTACAGCTACCTCGAATCCTTAACAGGAGCTGAGAACTCAATGCAACTGAAAATGCAACTGAAGAGTTATGCAATTCTAAGAGGAAACAAAAAATACTAAGTAACAATGGATTTTGGCTAAGACCTCACAAAGAGGACCCTACTCCAAAACAGAAGCACTTTTATCCCTCGTGTCAAACAGATAAGCGCTTTTGAGGTTATGGCAGGCAAGAAGTCGGGGTCCCAAGGCGAACTCCAGCCCCTACCCGGTTCGAGAAGGCCAGGAGCAGCATCCTCAGGCCTAGGCCGCCTCCTCGCGCCAAGGTGCGTCTGCAGCCCCCAGTCTCGGAACCCGGGCACGCGCGCCCCATTCCCGCGGCGTGGAGGTGGCCGAGGCCGACCAGTGTGGAGGTGGCAGGAGCCCCACCAGTGGCTCGGGGGCGCCCCCTGAGGTCCAGCGGCGTCGCGGCAACCTCGGAAAACGGAAAGCAAGCGTCTCCCAGAGCTCTGATATTTTAAGTTTGCCTTGCTCCAAAGGCTACTGCACCCTCTCCGGCTGCAGTTTTCCAAACCAAACAGCCTTCTTCCCTGCGCCTCCCACCAGTGCCCTTTCCCTTTCCGACACCCCTCGGCTCCCGGACCAGGAAAGGGGCTATTTACCTCGCAGCGTGGGCGCGAAAAGAAAATGAGAAGACGAAAATGGTCCAAGCCCCACGAAGGCAGGCTCCCTGGCAAGTCCAATTTTGGATCTCAAGCTTCCTCAAACACCAGGGAAAAGAAAATCACGGTCAGCCCACTGACTGCATCCCTGAGCACAAAAAGGACATAAGCGGAACTGGAAATTCCTCTAATTTAAAAGGCTGCCCTCCACAGCCTCCCACTGCACCCGTCAAAGCAGGGCTCTCACAAAGCGCGACCCCTGTGTGCACCTGAGCCCGCTCAGCTGGCAAGTCCGTAGCATAGCAAAGGAGACTAGAAGGGGGAGATGATTAACCCAAATACTGAGCAGTGGTCTTTAACTGAATGAAGGCAGCTGTTTCTAAGGGGAGATGTCCCCATGGCTCGCACAACCGTAGAGGCAGGAATCCAGTGGGCAAACCCCAGGCCCCAGGGTGAGTGTGGACGCACGTCCTCGCTCGGCCTCTGAGCAGGGCTTCTGGGCTGTGGCAGGAGCTCCGTGCCGCTCCGCGGGCAGGAGGATGCGCAGAGAGAAAAGGGGGTGCAAAAGACAAGACGGTGCTTTGCCTTTATGTCCCTCGAGGCCATCCCCGAATGTGCAAAGGGGGCATTCGCTGCCAGTCCCCCGAGAGGAATCCCCGAGGGCGGCGAGGGTGCCCACGTCCTGATCCGGGGCGCACGACGGGACTGGGGGACCCGCTGCACCAAAAAAGGGGGCTCCAGCCGCCCGGAGACTGGAGTCTGTAACCAAACAGAGCGGAAACCTCGGGGCACTTTCCTCTTTTTCTTGACTCAGATAACCTCCACCTCCGGGTATCCAGGAGCTGGTGGATGAGAGAGCAGAAAAACAGGGAATTCTCTGTCCTTAGGGGAGCAAGGGATGAAAAGCAAATCGCCTCCTTTCTTCCAGCCCTTCCCCGGGCTACAGCAGGACTTGGCCTCCACCCCCAGGGAGTGCGCAGGACAGCTACGAGGGAGCTCCGGGCTGCAGCCCGGGGAACCTGCAAGAGAGGAGAGGGAGGCAGCTGGCCTCTGCCCTGCCCAGAGGAGAGAGGAGGGGGACCTGCCAGCTGAGGGCTGGAAGTGGAGGGTCGCCGAGCCGTACACCGTTACGGCGGTGATTTATTCTAGTCTTCAATGGCCAGTATTGTTCCCGTCTTAACCTGGCCAGAAAGGAGAGGATCTGGGTCTGCCAGCCGCGGACAGCCTGCAAAAGGGCAAAGATGAAGGTACGCAGGGCGTGCGAGACAGGAAAAAATCCGCCCCGGCGCGAACGGCAACCCGGCCGCCGACCCGCCCGCCCCTACTGCGCGCCAGCGCCCGGACCCCGGCAATCCATTCCAGCAGAGCAGCGGAGGGAAGGGACCAAGGACCGGAGTTGGGGATGACACGGGATCTCTCCCAAACCGCCTGCGCCCTGCCCTCTCACTGCGCCCAAAGAGGATGCCTCAAGCCGGCACTGAAGGGCTGCCCGCGCCCCAGCCCCAATACAGAGGGAGGGCACCCCCAACCCCAGAACGCAGGCTGCTCCCCACATTCTCAGTCCTCCGCAGCCAGCCTCCGACTTTCATTCCCCGAAACCTAGCCCTCCCAAAGGACTGGGGAACAGCACCCCCCTTCTAAGCTCCTTCAATACCCGCGGGAGCTGGGGGTCATCTGGGCCCCCCAAACCCACAGAAGCATCCTTTTCATGGCCTCAGTCTCGCTAACCGCCCCACAACTCGAGTTCTCCCGATCGGCGACGAATCAGCAAAGCAAGTCCCCCTTTCTCCCGATTCCAGTTACCCAGGCCCCCCAAACCGAGGCGGGAGCAGACCCCCGCGTCCTCCAGTCCCTCCCTGGCCGGCCCCTGCTTCCACCTTCCTCGTCCACCAGCCTCCCTAAACATCGCCCAAACCCGCAGAGCACATCCTCCCCTCCTCCATAGGCACCGGGCCCCCCTCCACCCCCTCCAGGGTCTCCCGGACGGGCGCCGGAGCTCCGCGCCCAGTCGACAACTCCGCATCCCCAACGCGCGCCGGCCGGGGCCGCGTCCCCTCGGCGGCCGGCACTCACCGGGGAAGCACACGACATAATGGAGCACGGAACTGGTGATTTTCAGGAACAAAATCCACCAACACGGTTCCAGTAACCTCCGCATGTCCGAAAACGCACATCGAAAAGAGGAAACCAGGGGGGTAAACTTGTTGAATAAGTTCTTGCCTCCGTGAGAGCCTCCGCTAAGCCGGGGCGCTTCCCCGGCTCGCCCGCTCCACTGGCGCCCCGCGCTCGGCGGCCCGAGTCCCCTTGGAATCCGGGAAGCCGCCGAGCGCCCCCCGAAAAATCTCAAAAAGTGACCGGGAACGCGGAGCCACGCTGGGGACGATCCTCTCGGCGGAGAAGGGCCGCTTTCCGTTCAAAAAGGAGCGAGCCGAGCGGGCAGGGCGCGGAGTCGGCGGCCGGCGGCGATGCCCCGGGCCCGGGGCAGGCAGGGACCGCGGGCGGAGGCGGCGGCGAGCAGCCGAGGATCCCCAACTTGAGTCGGCAGCGCAGCACAGCCCGAGAGCCTGCGGGCGGCGGCGGGGCTCAGCGCGGCGCGGCGTCTCCGGGCTTCAGGCAGGCAGCTCTTTCCAGGGCCCCGGGAAGGAAGGAGGCATGTTTGCGAGAGGGGAAGGGGAGGGGAGAGGCGGGGGGAGCGGAGAGCCCCCCAAAATAGAAACGGCCGGAGGAAACGGAGGAAAACACAAAGGATCTCAGAGGGGCGCTGGGGCGAGGGCGCCTTCAGTCCATGCTCCTGAAAGTTGTGGCTCCGGCGCAGGCTGGGGAGGAACGAGGAGCGCGGGGCTGGAAACTGGCCATGCCTCCATACAGGAAGTAACATGTGAGCATGGATCCTGGCAGAGACTTTAAAGCCGGCGAGCGAACGAGCGAGCAAGCAGGGGGCGCGCGGTGGCGGCGGGGGCGCGCAGCCCGGGCCAGCTGGAGGCGGGCGGGCGCGCGCGCTCCGCGGTCTTAAAGCAGCCGCGCTCGGCTCCCGCCTTCCACCGGTTCCTCCGAACCGCTCTCTCCGCGCGGAACCAGGGGCTCTACTGGGACAGTTTGGGGGCTGGGGGCGTCTGTAGCCCGTGCTCGGAGAGAGGAGGGAGGCTGCTTTCTGGGGCCGGCGTATTTTTTGCCAGATTCTCGTTGTTCGAGCTCTTAAAGACGCCGCACAGTGCTCGATTTGGCGAGATCCCCCATCCGCTTAGCTCGCGGATCCCGGACTTGAGGGGCCCCTGGCCCGGGCGCGGGGAAACCGGGAGGGCGGCCAGCTGCCTTTTTAAAGCGATGGGGTTGCCTGTTCGGCTTCACCGCCCCGGCAGTGCTGCGGTGGGGCTCGCCGTCCGCGGCCCCTGTTCGCGCCCCCAACCCCGCGCATTCCCCCGCCAGGAAACAAAGCCGAGCGGCCTTTGCACTGCTGCTACGTTGAGATTTAATTTTTTTTTTTTCCTTTTCAGGCTTTCATTGGCCCAGTCCACCGCAGGGGAAAGGGGGGAAGGGGAGAAATACTGATCCCAGGCTTGCGAAATCCAGCCCTTCCGAGCCCCACATCCCTTTTCCCGGAGCCACGATGGATCGGTGGCAGAGTTTCCCCAACTCGCAGCTTCTCTGGAGAAGGTTCCCGCACCCCGGCTTGGCGGCGGGGAGGACGCAGGAAGTGCGCCTCTTACCCCCTGCAGGGTGAAAGCAGCGCCGCGGGGCAGGACTGATTTCCTGGCAGCCACCCGGGGAACGGCTGCTTCTTTACCAGTCGGGGAGAGGCGTCCGGGGGAAATGGGAGGACTAGGCTTATCTGTAATGAGTTTTGTCCCTTGGCTCTCGGTAAGAAGATCGTTATCTCTTAGACTTCTAAGCGCCCTGTTTTCCCTTCTTACGCTGGAGCTAAAAGTGGGGGAGGCGGGCTTTTGATTAAATGTGTAACTGAGCCAAGGTAATTAGCTGTTTGAAATTTTTTGCCTAATTTTTCTGCCTGTGTTTAAAAAGCGATCTTGACGTGTTTTTTGTTTTTGAGTCGGAGTCTAGTTCTATCGCGCAGGCTGGAGTGCAGTGGCGCCATCTCGGCTCACTGCAACCTCCGCCTCCCGGGTTCAGGCGATTTTCCTGACTCAGCCTCCCAAGTAGCTGGGACTACAGGAGCCCGCCACCACACCCGCCAATTTTTTTTTCTTTTTTAAGTAGAGACGGAGGTTTCACCATATTGGCCAGGCTGGTCTCGAACTTCTGACCTTGTAATCCGCCCGCCTTGACCTCCCAAAATTATGGGATTACAGGACTGAGCCACCGCGCCCTGCTCTTGACGTGTTTTAAACGTGTCCCTGCTGTTTCATCCCAACACGGCAGGGTCCTCCACCCACCCAAACATCACAACCGGATGCTAGGTTTTCAAATAATATACAGATGGTCGGAGATCCTCCCGCAAGATGTGATTAGGGAAGCAGTTTCACACCCACACCTCCAAAAGAAAAACCTTTGAAAAGTTACGTTTGGGATTACAAACTAATAAAAGCCAGGAAGTTCCCGGGGAGGGCCCAAGGTCTATCTTTAGCAGAACGGGGGTGAACACCCTCCCCCAGGGTGGGGAATGAGGCGAGTTTGCTTGCTTTGGAATTTGGTCCTTCCTGGTTTTGTTGGAAGCCTGACTTCTTTAAAGACTGCCGGGCGTGGTGGCTCACGCCTGTAATCCAAGAACTTTGGAGGCCAAGGCGGGCGGATCACTTGAGGTCGGGAGTTCAAGACGAGCCATGACCAACATGGTGAAACCCCGTCTTAAAAAAAAAAAAAGATTGTGCGGGCTATTTTTCTTGGAAGTTTTGTATTGAGGGATAGTCCCTCCTCAGGGGGAGACAGGTTAGAATTCTGCATGCCTGACTACCTTCTTAATGTAAGTGATAAAATGAGAAAAACTCATGGAACACTTATGTCAACATCCTCAGGTGAGTTTCCTCCTCTGTGAAATGGACAGTAAAAGCTGTCCTTTGTGGGATGCTTAATTGTCTACCAGGCACTGTGCTGAATTCATGCCACAAACTGTTTGCTCATTCAACAAATGTATTGAGCACCTACTGTTTGAGGGACACACTGGGAACAAAAAGGGCAAGCCCTCAGTCATTATGGGAGCATACCTTCCTAAATCCATGCTCTGCTCTCTCATGGAGTCCTTACAATACTGCCAGCTGTGAGAATTATTTACCCCATTTAATAGACAAGGAAACATGCTCACAAGAGTACAATGATGGATCCTCAGCTAGTGGGCAGCAGAGCTGAGATTCTGAACCCAGGCCGGTTTGCTTTCACAGCTGTGAAAAGGCAACAGATTAATGGCTTGAGAAGGTACCAAAATATGGGATGTAAAGAAACAGCTTCAGGGGCGGGGAAAATCTCACATGGGTTTGAAGAGTGAATTACCACTATCCTAGGAGGCCTCATGCTGAAATTTAACATCAAATTCAGTATGGACTGGTGACTGTCCTAGGACCCCAGGCTGAAGTTTAGCCCCAAACTATTCCTGGAAGCACAACCCAGGCTCCACCAGTTCCTGTGAAAGATAAAACTTTGCAAACATACCTCACAGATGCCTTTTCATTTATTTTGCAACTAATTGCAGAGCAATTCATACACAATAGACACTGTTTCCAGTGCTAGCCACACAATCATGACCTAGCCCTGCCGTGCTCCTACCTGGCAATTACAATTCTAACCCAGGTGATATGGGGGATTGGGGGCTGTATGATACAGTGAGCAAGTTGGTGTGAAAAGCCCTGAGAATGCCAAAGGAAGGACAGCCTCTCTACCCTGATGGAAGATAAAAAGGCTGCAAAGAGAAGATGCTGACATTAGTAACAAATGACCCTCAAATTTAGCAGCTTAAAATAATACATACGACCAGGCATGGTGGTACACACCTGTGATCCCAGCACTTTGGGAGGCCGAGGCAGGCGGATCACCTGAGGTCAGGAGTTTGAGACCAGCCTGGCCAACATGGTGAAACCCTGTCTCTACTAAAAATACAAAACTTAGCCAGGCTGGTGGTGCATGCCTGTAATCCCAGTTACTCGGGAGGCTGACACAGGAGAATCGTTTGAACCCAGGAGGTGAAGGTTGTAGTGAGCCAAGATCGTGCCACTGCACTCCAGCCTGGGCAGCAAAGAGCAAAACTCCATCTCAAAAAAATAAATAATAAAATAAAATAATACATACTTATTGCCTGTCACTTTTAGAGATGAGAAGCTGGGGCACAGCATGGCAAGGTCCTCTGCTTAAGGTCACATCAGGCTGGAATCAAGGGGTGGGCCATCAGGAACCTTTCTCATCAGCAGCTGGGGCTCCTCTGCCAAGCACATTCAGGTTATTGACAGCATTCACATCCTTATGGTTGTAGGACTGAGATTACTATTTTCTTGCTGGCTGTTGGCCAAGGGCTGTTTTCAACTAGTGGTCTAAGCCATATGGCCCCTCGCAACATGGCAGCTTACTTCTTCAAAGTCTGCAGGAGAATCCTATAGGAGTCTAGAGAGTGCCTATTTCATCACTTTTGCCTCATAATGTAACCTAGTCAAGGGAGTGCCTATCCTGTCATGTTCACAGGTCCTGCCCACTTTCAAGAAGAAGGAATAATATGACAGGGGTTGGAGATCTTTGGGACCATATTAGAATCCTGCCTACCATAGTGCTGGTGACCTATTTTGAATATAGGCTAGAGGTTAAAGGCAGTAGCTTTCAAGCCAGTCTAGTTAGATTCTGATGCTACCCATATATGCATTACCACAGGCAACTTAATCACTTTATGCCTTGGCTTCCTCATTTGTAAAATAGGAATACTATAATAACTGTACCTCTTCCTAAATAGAGATGAATGAAAGAAATTAATATACATACACTATTCAGAGCAGTGCTCGGGACCTAATAAGCATTTAATAAATAAAAACTATTACTATTATCTCTGCACCCAGCCTATGTAATAAGAAGTGAACATCTGTTTTCTTCTACCTGCTCAGCATCCATTTCTTTTCTTCTCATAATAGTGTCCCATTTTTCCTTTGTGCCAATCTCCCCAGATTGTCTTGGTGACCCCTTCGTCCCCTACCCCTACTTTTGCCTCTCTACCTCACTGGCTCAGATGGACACTTGCCCTAATCCTGACCAAATAGATCATCTCATCCCTCAGGCCTGACTGGTCTAGGGATGGGCAGACGTGTCCAGTAGGTCCAATGAAAGTCAAACTTCCTTTTAGGTTTGCCAGGCCAGATGAACTTAAACCTCAAGCTTCAAGGAGGGCCCTCACTTGGGGTGAGCCCACCTGAGGCTGAAGCTGACACACAGAAGAAAACAGAATAGAGAGGTGGGGGCCAACAAACCCCTGATATCTTCATTTGAGTCCTTCAATCAAATCATATGTGAAGCCAAACCAACTCCTTGACTTGTTAGTTACTTGAGCTAGTAAGTTCCTCTTATTCCTGTCCCTTGCGTTTTTAGTCATTAAAAATGAAGCCTGAAACCTGGAACCAATGGTGACAGATAAGTAAAATATCTACATTTTACAAAGAAGGAAGCCGGGGCTGTTAGAATTAAGTGATTTAGTTGAGGCAATTGAGATTGTAAACAACAGAAGACTCAAGCTTCTGACATTCTTTTGTATCAATCATTTATCGTTGTGTAACAAATCACTTCAAAACCTAGTAGTTTAAAACGGTAGGACAGACGTTTGGGGTGGGCTCAGCTGGGTGGTTCTTCTCCTGGTTCTGTGTGAGATCACTCATGCAGCCACAGCACCAGAATCCAGAAGCTCAAATGGGGCTGCATAGTCTAAGATGCCCTGACTCAAATGCCTGACAATTGGTGCTGACTGTTGGTTGCAGCACATCAGACCTCACCCATTAATCTCTACAGCAGCCTGTCTTAAGAGTTACTTAGAAAAGATCTCAGGTAGGAGAGTGAGAGTGAAAACTGCAAGGCACCTGGAGACCCAGACTTAGTAGTTCTATGAAATTACTTCTATTTCATTTGACTGGTCAAAGCAAGACAAGGCCAGGGCAGATTCAAAAGGAGGAGGAAATGGACTCCAGTTCTTGATGAGAGAAACAGAAAAGTCAGGAAGCAAAAGGACATGAAGAGAAGGGTAGGAGGAATTTTGTGGCCTTCTTTACAAACAGTCTACTTCATCTTCTGTTAAAAGTGAGTAGTTCCTGTTATGGGTTGAATTGTTGTGAAGTTATGTTGAAAGAAGATAACTAACCCTTACAAGCTCAGGACATGACCTTATTTTGGCACTATGGTCATTCCAGAGGTAATCTAGTTAAAATGAGGTCCTTAGTTTGGGTCCTAATTGAATATGACTGGTGTCTTTATAGAAAAGAGAAATTTGGACACAGACACAGACAAGCACACAGGAAAGATGATGTGAAGATACAGGAAGAAGACAGCCATGTGATTGGAGTGATGCATCCACAGGCCAAGGAACACCAAATATTACCAGCAAACACCAAAAGCTAGGAAGAGGCAAAGACTTCCTGTACAGGTTTCAGAGGGATCATAATAACCCTGATGACATGTTGATTTTAGACTCCTAGCATCCAGATTGTGAGACGTCGAATTCCTGTTAAGTCATTTAATTCTATGTACTTTGTTACATCAGCCCTAGGAAATAAATACAAGACCCATTTACCTTTTACCCTTAGTTTGTTTTCATGTATAGGCAAACATTTGTGACTGGGCTTTCAACTTCTCAAGTCAATGTTTGTAAAACAACAACAATAAAACCCATCCTAACTTTAAATTTGGGGGCAATGTGTATTTTAGAGCAAAAGAACTTAAGACTTGGCAAAGCCTATTTATTCTGAAAATATATATAATCATAAAAATCTCTAAGTCCCCTAATAATAACTTTTGTCATTACGGGAAGCCCTATATTCAGTGGCTGAAAGAAAATGAACATGTAGTAGTACTCTTTTTTTTTTTTTAAAGGGAGTCTTCCTCAGTTGCCTAGGCTGGCTGGAGTACGGTGGCATGATCTCAGTTCAATGTAACCTGCACCTCCTGGGTTCAAGCTATTCTCCTGCCTCAGCTTCCTGAGTAGCTGGGACTACAGGCACACACCACCATGCCCAGCTAACTTTTTGTATTTTTAGTAGAGATAGGGTTTTGCCACATTGGCCAGGCTGGCCTCGAACTCCTGGCCTGAAGTGATCCACTCGCCTCGGCCTCCCAAAGTGCTGGGATTACAGGCGTGAACCACCATGCCTGGCCATGTAGTGGTGCTTTAATACACTATTTTAAAAGTAAGATTAAGGTTGGGTGTGGTGGCTTATGTCTGTAAGCCCAGCACTTTGGGAGGCCATGACAGGGGGATCACTTGACCCCAGAGTTCAAGACCAGCCTGGGCAACATAGTGAGACCCCAGCCTCTTAAAAAAAAAAATTAGTCAAGCTTAGTGGTGTGTGGCTGTACTCCCAGCAACTCAAGAGTCTGAGGTGAGAGGATCTCTTGAGCCTGGGAAGTTGAAGCTACAGTAAGTTGTAATTGCAGCACTGCACTCCAGGCTGAATGACAAAGCTAGACTCTGTTTGTTTGGTTTTTTAAAGCAGGATTAAATAGTCATAGCAAATATGACTGATAAGGCTCTTTTGATTCTAAGTAACAAAAGCCCAAAATGAGCCAACTGGAACAAAGAAAAGAAGTGACCGATTCGTGTTACTTCTGGGAAGTTCAATGCTTAAGGTAAAACTGGATCCAGGGGCTCCAGTGATGGCTCCAAATTCACTCTTGTACTTGCATGGCTCTGCTTTACTTTGTCTTTGCTTTCCTTCTCTGGTTCCTGGTGACTCTTTTTCTCAGAAAGAGATCTTTCCCAGTGTCCATATTGATTCCCTAAAATGTACTGTCTTCTGACTGTTCTTGCTTGGGTCCTGTGTCCCCCTGCCTGGACCAAGAACCTGGTGTTGGCCATGATTGTCAGCACTTTAGAAGGACAAGGAATAGGAGATGGGTAGGCAGGAAAAAAGTAGCTACAATTTCATTTAATCCTTGACAACAGTCCTCTGAAGTAAGAATTAGTTATTCCTATTTTTAAAAAGTGAAAACTCAGGCTTTAAGAGGTTAGGTAATTTGAAGTGAAGCCACCAAGGACTAGGGAATAAGATAGGAACTCAGGGCAGGTGTAGTGGCTCATGCCTGTAATCCCAAGACTTGGGAGGCCGATGTGAGCAGATCACTTAGGGTCAGGAGTTCAGACCAGCCTGATAACATGGTGAAACCCCAGTTCTACTAAAAATACAAAAAAAAATTAGCCAGGCGTGGTGGTGCGTGCCTGTAATCCCAGCTACTCAGGAGGCTGAGGCGAGAGAATCACTTGAACCTGGTAGGCGGAGGTTGCAGTGCCAAGATCGAGCCATGACACTCCAGCCTGGGTGATACAGTGCGATTCTGTCTTAGAAAAAGAAAAAGAAAAGTACAATTCAGGTTGGGTAAGGTGGCTCATGCCTGTAATCCCAGACTTTGGCAGGCCAAGGTAGGTGGATCACTTGAGCCCAAGAGTTTGAGATCAGTCTGGGCAACATGGCAAAATTTTGTCTCTACAAAAACAAACAAAAATAAAAATTAACCAGGCTTGGTGGTGCACACCTACAGCTACTAGGAAGGCTGAAGTAAGAGGATCAATTCAGCCCAGGAGTTCGAGCCTCCAGTGAGCTGTGACTGTACCAGTGCACACCAGTATAGCCAACAGAGGGAGACCCTGTACCCCCCGCAAAAAGAAGTACAACTCACTGGCCTTTAGCATATTCACAAAATTGTGCAACCCTCGGTGGTATTTAATTTCAGAAGATTTTCATCACCCTCAGAAAAAACTCTATACCCACTAGGCATTCACTTCCTTTGTCCCCTTGCTTAACCCCTGGCAACCCTCATTCTGCTTTCTGTCCTATGGATTTGCCAGTTCTGGATATCCTCTATAAATAGAATTATACGATATATGATATTTGTGTATTTTTAAATTGCACATACTATAGATGCAATCTCAAAAAAAAGTGATTTCAATTTGACAAAACAATTTACTGTTTTAAGTCTAGGAATATGTACTGGAAAAATTACAGGAACCTCTGTGATAATATAATTATATAATTTCTATTTTTACTACTTGTGAAATAAGAGAGATCTTACATACTTCTGTGCAATCTTCCCTCATTATAATATTGACAAATTATTGTACTTTCTTCTAAACTGTCACACTACTTGCTTGGACCTATAAATACTAGTTTGGATTCTTATAATCTTAAGTGACAGAAATACAACTCAAATTGGCTTAAACAAGAAATGGGACTTTAAAATCCTCAACAAAGCATGGGCACATAGAGTCCAGTGATATATAACAAGAATAGTACACCATGACAAAGTGTGGTTGACTCCAGAAATATAAAACTGGTTCAATATTTGAAAACCTGTCAATATATTCCATCATAATTACAGACTAAAGAAAACTACATGATCAGGCTGGGCATGGTGGCTCACACCTGTAATCCCAGCACTTTGGGAGGCCGAGGAGGGCAGATCACGAGGTCAAGAGTTCAAGACCAGCCTGGCAAACATGGTGAAACCCCATCTCAAAAAACAAAACAACAAAAAACCACATGATCGTATCAATTAAAGCACAAAAGGTGTTCAACAAAATTCAACATTCATTCATAATAAAAACTCTCAGTTAACTAGGAAGATAGGAAGTTCCTTAACATAATTAAGGGCATCTATTACAAAAAAAAAAAAAACATCGATAACTCATTCAAGTGTGAATTCTTTGCTTCCAAAACTGGCAATAAGGCAAAGATATTCATTTTCACCACTCTTTTTATTTTTCTCACTCAAGGCAAATAATACATTCTCAGCACTGTTATTCAACATTATTCTGGAAATGCTAGCCAGTAAAATAAGACAAACAACAAAACAAACAAAAAGCCATATATAATAGAAAGCAAGAAATAAAATTGCCCCTGTATAGATGACGTGATTGTCTACATAGTTCCCAGTGAGTTTAACAAGGTTGTAGGATGCAAGGTCAACCTACAAAAATTACTTTTATGTCCATACATGAGCAGCAAAATATTGAAAACTGAAATTCAAATAAACTCATATATGATAAACTCCCCAAAATGAAATACTTTAGTATAAATCTACCGACATAGGTGTAGGATTACTATATAGAAAACTACAAGATGCTGATGAAATAAATCAAACACTAATTAAATGAGATACATACCATGTTTATGGATTGGATGACATTATAGCCAAATATAAATTTTCAATGAATCTATACATCTGTGCATTTCCAAACAAAATTTTGTCAGGACTTTTTGTAGATATAGACAAGCTGATATTAAATTTACATGGTAAAGCAAAGGAACTAGCATAGCCAAGCAATTATGAAAAAGAAGAAAGTTAAAAGTCTCACATTACTTGATTGTAAGACTTACTATAAAGCTTCATTAATTAAGCCAATATGGTATTGGTAGAGTTATAGAAACACGAAATAATGAAATAAAATAGAGAAGCCACAAATAGGCCCACATAATATTGCCAACTGATTTTTACAAAGATGCAAAGGCAATTTAATATAGTAAGGATAGTTTTTTCAACAAAACATATCAGAACAATTGGACATCCATATGCAAAAAAAAAAAATCCTCAGCCTATACCTCACATCTTACGGCAAAATTAACTACAATAGAATATAAGTTTAAATGTAAAACATAAAACTACAAAATAGTTAGAAGTCATAGGAGGAAATCTTTATTTCCTTGAACTAGCAAAGAGATCTCCAATAAGACAATAAAAGCACAATCCATAAAAGAAAAAAAAAGATAAATATTACTTCATCAAAAGAGGCTGCGTATGGGGGCTCACACCTGTAATCCTAGCACTTTGGGAGGCTGAGGCAGGTGGATCACTTGAGGTCAGAAGTTCAAGACCAGCCTGGCCAACATAGTGAAATCCCGTCTCTACCAAAAATACAAAATTTAGCTGGGAATAGTGGTATGCACCTGTAATCTCAGCTACTTGGGAGGCTGAGGCACAGGAGTCACTTCAATCTGGGAGGCAGAGTTTGCAGTGAGCTGAGATGGTGCCACTGCACTTCAGCCTGGGTAACACAGTGAGACTCTTTCTCAAAAAGAAAAAAAACAAAGTCTAAAAGAGCACAAATTGACAAAGGTCACAACTCAAGGAACTAGAGAAACAAGAACAAACCAAACTTAAAACCAGCAGAAAAGAAATAACAAAGATCAGAGCAGAACTAAATGAAATTGAACAAACAAACAAAGATACAAAAGATAAATAAAACAAAAAGCTGGTTCTTTGAAAAGATAAACAAAATTGATAGAGCATTAGCAACATTAAAAAACAGAGAGGATCCAAACAAGCTCAATTAGAAATGAAACTGGAGGCTGGGCACGGCGGCTCACACCTGTAATCCCAGCTCTTTGGGAGGCTGAGACAGGCAAATCACCTGAGGTCAGAAGTTCAAGACCAGCCTGGGCCACATGGCGAAACCCCATCTCTACTAAAAATACAAAAATTAGCCAGGCGTGGTGGCTCATGGTTGTAATCCTAACTACTTGGGAGGCTGAGGCAGGAGAATTGCTTGCACCTGGGAGGCGGAGATGGCAGTGAGCCGAGATGGTGCCATCCCATCCTGGGAGACAAGAACGAAACTTCATCTCAAATAAATAAATAAATGGAACTGGAGATATTGCAAACAATACCACAGAAACACAAAAGATCATTCAAAGCTATTATGAACACCTTTACATGCACAAACTAGAAAATCTAGAGAAGACGGATAAATTCCTAGAGACAGACAACCCTCCTAGATGAAATCAGGAAGAAATAGAAACCTTGAACAGACCAATAACAAGCAATGAAATTGAATCAGTAATAAACAAATTGCCAACAAAAAAATCCAGGAACAGATGGATTCACAGCTGAATTCCATCAGATATTCAAAGAAGAATTGGTACCCATCCTACTGAAACTATTACAAAAGGTAGAGAAAGAGGAATTTCTCTCTAAATTATTCTATGAAGCCAATTATCATCCTAATACCAAGATGGGAAAAGGACATTTAAAAAAAAAACTGCCGACCCATATCCCTGATGAACATAGATGCAAAAATCCTCAACAAAATTCTAGCTAATTGAATCCAACAGTACATCAGAAAAATAATACATTATGATTCATCGAGTTTCATCCCAGAGATGCAGGGGTTGTTTAATATATGCAAATTAACAAATGTGATATATCACATAAACAGAATTAAAAACAAAAACCATATGATCATCTCAATAGACAATAGAAAAAGCATTTGATAAAATGCAGCATCCCTTTATGATAAAAACCCTCAACAAAATAGGCATAGAAGGGACTTACCTCAAAGTAATAAAAGCCATATTTGACACACCCATAGCCAACATCATACTGAATGGAAAAAAGTTGAAAGTATTCCTCCTGAGAACTGGAACAAGACAAGGATGACCACCTTCACCACTTCTATTCAACATAGTACTGGAAGTCCTAGCCAGAGCAATCAGGCAAAAGAATGAAATAAAGGGAACTCACTTTGGAGAAGAGGAAGTCAGGCCGTTACTGTTCACTGATAATATGATCATATACCTAGAAAACTCTTTTAAAGACTCATTCAAGGTTCCTAAAGTCAAGTGTCAGGTTACAAAATCAGTGTACACAAATCAGTGGCACTGCTGTATACAAACAATGGCCAAGTTGAGGATCAAATTAAGAACTCAATCCTTTTACAACCGCTGCAAAAAAGTAAAAGTAAAATAACTAGGAATATATTTAAGCAAGGAGGTGAAAGTTCTTTACAAGGGAAACTACAAAACACTGTTGAAAGAAATCATAGATGACACAAACAAATGGAAATGGGAATGGCAGGGAATGGCCATAATTAAAACATCGAAAAATGGCCGGACACGGTGGCTCATGCCTGTAATCCTAGCACTTTGGGAGGCCAAGGCGGGCGGATCATGAGGTCAGGAGACTGAGACCATCCTGGCTAACACGGTGAAACACCATCCCTAAGAAGAATACAAAAAATTAGCCGGGCCTGGTTGCATGCGCCAGTAGTCCCAGCTACTTGGGAGGCTGAGGCAAGAGAATCGCTTGAACCTGGGAGGCCGAGGTTGCAGTGAGCCGAGATCGTGCCACCGCACTCCAACCTGGGCAACAGATCGAGACTCTGTCTCAAAAAAAAGTTGAAAAACTATATAAACGGATCTACCCAAAAGAAAAGAAGTCCGTATATGAGAAAGACACATGCACACACATGTTTATAGCAGCACAGTTCGCAATTGCAAGGATATGGAGCCAACCTAAGTGCCCACTGACCAACAAGTGGATAAAGAACACGTGGTACACATACACCATGGAATACTACCCAGCCATTAAGAATGAATGAAATAACGTCTTTTGCAGCAACTTACATGGAACTGGAGGTCATTATTCTAAGTGAAGTAACTTAGAAATGGAAAATCAAATACCGTATGTTCTCACTTATAAGTGGGAGCTAAGCTATGAGGACACAAAAATATACAAAGCCATATAATGGACTGTGGGGGCTCAGAGGGAGGTTAGGAGGTAGGTAAGGGATAAAACACAACATATGGGATGCCGTGTACACTGCTCAGGTGATAGGTGCTCTAAAATCTCAGAATTCACCACCAAAGAACTCATCCTTGTACCAAAAAACACCTGTACCTCAAAAACTATTGAAATAAAAAATAATTGGCCAGAAATTTAAAAAAGAAAAGGAAAAAGAAAGAAAAATCGGCCATGCACAGTGGCTCTCATTTGTAATTGCACCATTTTGTGAGGCCAAGGCAGGAGGATCGCTTGAAGCCAGGAGTTTAGGACCAGCCTGGTCAACGTAGCAAGACTCTGTCTCTACAAAATAAAAAAATAAAAAAAATTAGCCAGGCATGGTGGCACGTGGCTATAGTCCTAGCTACTCAGGAGGCAGGGGTGAGAGGATCACTTGAGCTCAGCAGTTCGAGGCTGTGGTGAGCTGTGATCACATGCTACACTCCAGCCTGGGTGACAGAGTGAGACTCCACCTCTAAAAATAATAATAAAGAACTCTCAAAAATAAACAGTAAGAAAACAAGCAAAAATGGGCAAAATATAGGAAGAGATACTTTACCAAGAGAATATATAGATGACAAATATGCATATAAAAAGTTGCTCAACATCATAATCCATTATGGAAATGCAAGTTTAAATCACAGTAAGATATCACTACGTATTCATTAAAATAGATTAAGAAAAGAATGACAATACCAAGTGTTGGCTGGAATACACAGCAAAGGGAAATCTAATTAATTGCTGGTGGGAATATAATATGGTATAGCCATTTTAGAAAACATTTTGGCAGGTTCCTATAAAGTCAAACATATACTTATCACATGACTCAGCAATCCCATTTTTAGGTATATACCCTATCCAGATATTTGTAGCAGCTCTCTTCATGATCACCCCAAACTGGAAACGACCCAATGCCCTTCAAAAGGAGAATGGATAAACTGTGGTACATTTAAATAATGGACTATTACTCAACAATACAAAGGTACAAATGGGCAGGGTGCGGTGGCTCACGCCTGTAATCCTAGCACTTTGGGAGGCCAAGGCAAGTGGATTGCTTGAGCCCAGAAGTTTGAGACCAGCCTGGGAAACATGGCAAAACCTTAACTCTACAAAAAATACAAAAATTAGCCATGCATGGTGGTGGGCACCTGTAATCTCAGCCACTCAGGGTGCTGAAGTGGGAGGATCACCTGAGCCAGGGAAGTTGAGGTTGCAGTGAGCCATGACCTCCCAGGCTCAGGAGGTCTCATTCTGTCACTCCAGCCTGGGTGACAGAGTGAAATAAAATAAAAATAAAAATAAATAAAAAGGTACAAAAAGGCTGGGCACGGTGGCTCAAGCCTGTAATCCCAGCACTGTGGGAGGCTGAGGTGGGCGGATCACCAGGTCAAGAGATCGAGACCATCCTGGCCAACATGGTGAAACCCCATTTCTACTAAAAATACAAAAATTAGCTGGGTGTGGTGGCATGTGCCTGTAGTCCCAGCTACTCGGGAGGCTGAAGCAGGAGAATTGCTTGAACCCGGGAGGCGGAGGTTGCAGTAAGCCGAGATTGTGCCACTGCACTCCAGCCTGGCGCCTGGTGACAGAGTGAGACTCTGTCTCAAAAAAATATATAAGGTACAAAAAAAAAAAGATATAAATGACTCATACATGCAACAACTTGGATGAATTTCAAAGGTATTATCCCAAGTGAAAGAAGCCAGTCTCAAAAACTTACATTCGTATATTCATGTCATTTGTATAACACATGCTTCCATTTGTGTAACATTCTGAAAAAGATAAAACTATAGAGATAGAGAACAGATTAGTAGTTGCTAGTGGTTAGGGGTATAGAAAGGGTTTGACCATAAAAAGGCATCATGAAGAAGGGTGTTTTGTTTTTGTTTTTGTTTTTTAAGAGACAGAATCCTGCTCTGTCCCCCAGGCTGGAGTCCAATAGCACCATCATAACTCACTGCAACCTCAAGTTCAGGGGCTCAAGCACTGGGATTACAGTAGTGAGCAACTGCCCCTGATAGGAGGGAGATTTTTGAGGTGATCGAATTGCTCTTTATCTTCATTATAGTGGTAGGTACGCCACTATAATCAAATCTATGTATGTATTATAACTCATGGAAGTGTGCACTAAGAAATGTCAGTTTGACTGTATGTAAACTTAAAAATAATTTTTTTTCAATAGGACACTGCCTTCAGGAATGGCTAAATCCAGGGGCTTAAACAATGTCAGCAAGAGTTATCCTCTCTGCAATTCTTATCTCTCTTACTCTAGGCTGGATTTATTCTCAGGCCTTCTCTTTGAGGGGGCCAATTCTTGTTGGATCAGCATGGGTCATGTGTCCATCCTGGAATACTGGAATATACCAGTCTGGGGTCGGAGGAATGGAATAAGTTGGTTGACTGGGCCTGGATATGTGCCCAGACCTGGTGGCATGAGGATAAGTGAGGGTCAAATTGATCCACTGGTCAAACTCAATCCACCTGGACTGAGAATGACAGAGAAGCGGTTCCCCAAAGAAAAATCAAGTTGCTGTTACTGCCATAAAGAGAAGATGTACTAGACAGGCAGAAACTATAGGTGTCTCTGGCATCCACTTGGTATTTCTTTAATTCTGGATTATATTATACTCTGTTGACTATATGGTATCTTCTCTATAAACTACAAAGTCTTTGAAAATGAGTCTGCTTTCTTTTTCTTTTTAGCTTCCAACACCATACACATTTCCTATACATGTATAGTAGGTGTACAAGAGTACCATTCATGATAGATAACTAAATATTTATTGGTAGGTTTATAAAACTAGACATTTGTATGTACATCGAAAGCCTCTGAACCTAGATTATTTCATGTTTCTGCACAATCACATTAATAGCCACATTTCTGTTCAATCTTGCTTCTCTCTACTGAGGTTTCTGGTTTGTTTTTTGAGATGGAGTTTTGCTCTTGCTGCCCAGGCTGCAGTGCATTGGCGCAATGTCAGCTCACCACAACCTCTGCCTCCCGGGTTCAAGCGATTCTCCTGCCTCAGCCTCCTGAGTAGCTGGGATTACAGGCACCCACCACCATGCCCAGCTAATTTTTTGTATTTTTAGCAGAGACGAGGGTTTCATCCTGTTGGCCAAGCTGATCCCAAACTCCTGACCTCAAGTGATCCACCCACCTTGTTCTCCCAAAGTGCTGGGATCACAAATGTGAGCCACCACACCTGGCCCCAACCTGGTCACTTTTTTTTTTTTTTTGAGACTGAGTCTCGCTCTGTTGCCCAGGCTGGAGTACAGTGGTGCGATTTTAGCTTACTGCAAACCCTGCCTCCCGGATTCAAGTGATTCATCTGCCTCAGCCTTGTGAGTAGCTGGGATCACAGGCACACGCCACCACGCCTGGCTAATTTTTGTACTTCCAGTAGAGATGGGGTTTCATCATTTTGGCCAGTCTGGTCTCAAACTCCTGATCTCAAGTGATCCATCCACCTTGGCCTCTCTAAGTGCTGGGATCACAGGCATAAGCCACAGCACCTGACCCAACTGCTCACTTTCTATCACAGCACCCTGTTCCCTTCCCAGTCAATTATCATACCTTGTGTGTGGATGATCTTCCTGGCTTACTTCATTATTGCCTTTCCCCAGTGGGAGTAGGAGCCTCATACAGGCAGAAAGCTCATATGTCCTCATTCTTCTGCTCCTCAGAACCTGGAACAGAGCCTGCGGAGAATTAGGGCTCAGTACATACAATGAAATATGTTGGGTTAGTGAACAAGAGAAAATGGCTTTGCCACCAGAACTTTTACCAGCTTAGTCACTGGTATTTCTGCTGCAGAGTGTTTCTGCTTCTTAAGTTCCCTCTCAAAATTTCTCACTGTTTCTATCCTGGACTTGGTAGGAGCTCCAAATACACAAATGACTTCTCAGATTCGTCCTGCCATACCTGCCTCCACTCTGCTCCTTGTAGCATCTCTTAAGCCTGAATGTCTTTTACTTCATTTTTACTCAGCAGAAGTCTTACCAGGTTTGGAGACTTAAATTTCACCTCCCTCAACAGAGGCACCATTTTTTTTTTCTTTTTCTTCTTCTTTCCTCCTTCTCCTTCTTCTTCATCTCCTTCTTCCTTGTCATTCTTCACCTTTTTATCTTCTTCCTCTTCCTCTACCTCTCCTTCTCCTTCTTCTTTCTCCTTCCTTCTTCTTCTTTCTTCTTTTTCCTTATTTGTTGTAGAGATAGGGGCCTTGCTTTGTGCCCAGGCTAGTCTCAAGCTCCTGGCCTCAAGCAATGTTCCTGCCTTGGCCTCCCAAAATGCCAAGATCATACGTGTGAGCCACCAGGCCCCGCCTATTTCATAGCCCTGAGGTCAACTCACTCCCAAATTAGCCTATCTTTACCTTTCTCTCTCTTTCTCGTCCCTCCCTTCGTATACCAGGCTCTGCTTAGACCACAGAGATATGAGAAAAGGTTTCTGACCTCGGAGTTCTTATAGCCCTCCCAAGGAGACAGACAGTAGGCAACCAATGACAACACAATGGATAGTGTTTGCATGGTGAACAGAGTGTACAAGGGCAACTGGACCTGAGAAGGCTTTAAGAAACATTTTTTTTTTGAGATGGGGTCTTGCTCTGCTGCCCAGGCTGGACTGCAGTGGTGCAACCGTGGTTCACTACAGTCTCAACCTCCCAGGCTCAAGTGATCCTCCCGCCTCAGCCTCTCGAGTAGCTGGGACCACAGTTGCATGCCACCACACCCGGCTAATTTTTGCACTTTTTGTAGAGATGGAGTCTCACTATGTTGCCAGGGCTGGTTGCAAACTCCTGGGCTCAAGTGATCTGTCAGTGCTGGTATTACAGGCGTGAGCCACAGTGCCCAGCTAAACATTTTCACATGTGCCCACATTATAGGTGCTCATATATGTAGGTCTGTCTCTTTCTAGGCTTTCAGGTCTTTGGAGACAAAGATTTTATATTCTCATTATTTTCACCTCTGTTGGTTCCTTCCCTAGCACTCAGCATGGCATTTTTAACACACCAAGCACCCAATAATTGCTTGTTGAATCCATTAATACATAGCTCACTTTAAAAATACTGATATGGAGAGGCCGCATCTTTTTTCTTCTCTAATTTGAATAGAAAACACATTTTCAGTCACTTTACTTAGCATAAAGGCCTCTCTACAGGGAAACAAATAAAAAGTCTTTTAATTTATTTGATCCCTCAAAAGACACAATGGGAACTTGAAATTGAGAAGGAGTCAGGTGCCTGAATGAGGAGCGCATGGAAGAAACAAATATTAAAAGTAATTCAGATAGGAGAGGGCTGTTGAACTGGAAAACTATAGTGTTAATCAGTTTCCACTGTGAACTGTTAACACTCAGAACAATGCTGAAAGCACCTGGAAGGCACACCTGTGAAGTCAAGAAGCTACAGCAAACTTTTTTGTCTGTTACCTTTAGAAAACAGAATAAATCTAAAGTTCTTTTTAATGTGAAAAGGAGGTAGTTTTGGTTTACGTTACACAGTCATGTGATTTATAGACTTCCAAATTGTTCCATATGGCTAAAAATAGAGGATCTGAACTTGTAGTTCATAAGTTATGTTAACAGGAGAGTTTCTTTTCTCAACCTCAAGATAGATGAACTCCTCTTGGTGTTTGTTCTGAGTGCTGAAAGTCAGGGCATCGAGAACCTGCTGAGATTCAGACATGGGGGCAAGCCAGGCAGATGGTGAGAAAAGAGGGGTTTTACTTCAACATAGTCATAGAAACACGTGGTGCTGGCTGTGATTTACGACATGAAGACAATTAATCTAGAGCACTAGGAGAAGCAAAGTGGGTGGGAAAGGGATCAGAGGTAATGAAGATGAGAGGCGAGGAGACAGCACGTCATGAATCATCTCAAATCCTGCTTTGCCAACCAAAAAGTCTGGCAGCAAGCAGAGGAGTATGGATGCTGGCCGCAGAAAACTTATTTAAATGCCTTGATCTGGCTGGGTGCGGTGGTTCACGCCTGTAATCCCAGCACTTTGAGAAGCTGAAGCAGGCATTTCACTTGAGGTCAGAAGTTCAAGACCAGCCTGGCCAGTGTGGTGAAACCCTGTCTCTACAAAAATACAAAAATAAGCCGGGTATGGTGGCATGTGCCTGTAATCTCAGTTACTAGGGAAGCTGAGGCAGGACAGACAATTGCTTGAACCAGGGAGGCAGAGGTTGCAGTGAGCCAAGATCACGCCACTGCACTCCAGCCTAGGCAACAAGAGCAAGACTCCATCTCCAAAACCAACCAATCAACCAACTCTTGATCTGTTGGTTTTAATAAAGGATCTCCTAGAAAGCCAAACAAACTTCTTGGAAATGATCTAATATCAATGGGTGAAGATCTTAGAGAGACTCCACATGCAACTAGCCCCGCCCTGTGCTATTCACATCAGCCAATGATAGGGCGATGTTTACTGAACACCTGGCGTGGGATGGGGTAAAGGTAGGTATTCTTCCTGTCACTATATTGTGGGTGTGGAAAAAGGCTCAGAGGAGTGAAGTGACTTGCTGAAAGCCATACAAGCTAGTAAACTGCAAAAGCAAAATTCAGAGATGGTTCTTTTTAGCGCGGTAGTGCGTATTATCCATAGACACCTTTGATACTCAAACTGTTGTTCCAGCAACACCAGTATTACCTGGGAGTCCAGTAGAATTATGAGCCTGGAACTTCACCCAGACCTGCAGAATCAGAATCTGCATTTCAACAAAACGCCCAGATGATTTATTTAAATTCGAGAAGCACTGTCCTAGACGTCAATCCCTGCTATACCTTAAAATCACCAGGGAGCCTTTAAAACCAAACATACCAGGGCCCACTCCAGAACAATTTTATCAGATTCTCTGGAGGAAAAGTGTGGGTGTTGGTATTTTTGTACGTTCCCCAGGTGACTCTAATTTTTAGCATGACGCTCTCTCTGAGGCTCCTTTGCAAGGTTAATTCTAAAATGAAAAATAATTCTTTTTTTTTCCTGCTAGTTAGACTTGCAAGTGTGTTGTAGGCTTTGGTCTAGGAAGGTTTCAGTGATTTTTCTTCTTGTTGGTATAAGCGGAGCAGGAGAACTTCAAGACAGGAGGTGGAATAGGCAGAGTGATAAGAAAATGGGGAAGACCAGTTTTGAGGCCTTTAGGGAAAACGTACCTTGTTTCAAGCCACAGTTTGTCTAATTCAGTGGTTCTCCACCCTTGCTGCACACCACAACCTCCCAGAAGCTTTTAAAAATCCTGTTGTGTACAACATACCCCACACCAATGACCTCAGAAGCTCTGGGGGAGGAACCCAGGCGTCCATAATTTCTATTTTATCTTTAAACATGAAGTCTCGCTCTGTTGCCCAAGCTGTGGTGCAGTGGCACCATCATGGCTCACCCTGGCCTCAACCTCCCGGGTCAAGCAATCCTCCCATTTCAGCCTCCCGAGTAGCTGGGACTCAGGTGTGTGCCGCCATGCTTTGCTGTTTTTGTTTATCTATAGAGATGGAAGGCTCCTTTTATTTTCCAGGCTGCTCTCGAACTCCTGGCCTTATGCCATCCTCCTGCCTTGGCCTCCCAAAGGGCCAGGATTATAGGAATGAGCCACAGTGCCCAGCCCATCAATAATTTTTAAAGCTCTAAGTGTTTCCCATAGGGATTGGAAACCTCTACTCTAATTAGGATCTCTGTGACTCTGAATCTCATCAATTCTCCAGCAATAAATAACAGTTTGCAGGAAATATGGGTAATCTAAGAACAAGTGAAACAACACTATAGGAAAGCAATCAGCCAAACCAAGAAGGTTGGAC
This sequence comes from Cacajao melanocephalus, assembly GCA_963573385.1. Lineage (NCBI taxonomy): Eukaryota > Metazoa > Chordata > Mammalia > Primates > Pitheciidae > Cacajao > Cacajao melanocephalus. The sequence continues at coordinate 73,743 of CAUYLG010044420.1, read as the reverse complement.
AATTCACCCAAAATAACTGTTTCTCTAACAAGCACATGAACGGCATAAAAGAAAGGGAAGAGGTCTAATATTCTATTTACTCTGTGTCAGATATTCACATTTTTTAATAATAAAAAGTTTTAGGCCAGGCACAGTGGCTCATACCTGTAATCCCCACACTTTGGGAGGCCGAGGCAGGCAGATCACTTGAGGCCAGGAGTTTGAGACCAGCCTTGCCAACATGGCAAAACCCCGTCTCTACTAAAAAGACACAAAAAATTACCTGAGCATCGTGGCGAGTGACTATAATCTCAGCTGCTTGGGAGGCTGAGGCATCAGAATTGCTTGAATCCAGGAGGTTGAGGTTGCAGCCAGCCGAGGTTACGCCACTGCACTCCAGACTGGGCGAGGCTCTGTCTCAAAAAAAAAGAAAGAAAGAAAAAGAAAAAGTTTGGGATTAAAAAATGTATATCTGGGGGCAAAGCCCAGTAATCCACAATTTAACCTTGTTCTCAGAGAAACCTGGTAAATAATTAAACTTGAGAACTCTGGCTCAGTAGCACAGAATTCATTATGGCCCTGGGTTTTCTTGGATCTCACCTAGGTGTGTTTCAGTACTAAAAGCACAGTTATTCTTAGCTTGCCAATGGCATTTGGACTATGCTAAATTGTTGTAAAGGTTGTGTAGACCTGCACATCCAATGCAGAAGCCAGCAGCAACATGTGGCTATTGAAATGTGGCTAGTTCAAATTGAGATCTTTTGTAAGTGTAAAATACACACACACTGGATTTCGACTTAGTATGGAAAAAAGACTTAGTATGGAAAATAATTTTGTATTGATTACACGGTAAATATATAACATTTTGGATTTTAATATGTTTTAGATATAGCATATTATATACAATATATTTACTTTTCCTGGTTTCTTTTTTGTGAGGTAGTTGCTAGAAAATTTTTCATTACCTATGTGGCTCACATAATACTTCTACTTAACAGCATAGTTCTGAGCCTTGCTACTCGAAGTGTGCCTCACTGACCAGCACCAACAGCATCCTGTAGGACCTTGTTAGAAATGCAGATTCCTAGCCAGGTGCGGTGGCTCACACCTGTAACCCCAGCATTTTGGGAGGCTGCAGTGGGTGGATCACCTGAGGTCGGGAGTTCAAGACCAGCCCGACCAACATGGAGAAACCCTGTCTCTACTAAAAATACAAAATTAGCTGGGTGTGGTGGCTCATGCCTGTAATCCCAGCTACTTGGGAGGCTGAGGCAGGAGAATTGCTTGAACCCAGGAGGTGGAGGTTGTCTTGAGCCGAGATCGCACCATTGCACTCCAGCCTGGGCAACAAGAGTGAAACTCTGTCTCAAAGAAAAAAAAGAAAAGAAAAGAAGAGGAAGAAAGGAAGGAAAAGAAAGAAGGAAAGAAAGAAAGACAAGCCACCCTGTTAGAACTGGAATCTGTTGTTTACCAAAATCTCTGTGCTTCTGCCTACCTCCCAGGCTCTCAGTCTAAAATCCAGAGACTCACAAGGCCCAACAGACTCATTTAGTCCCTTTTCCTGCCCCAGGCAGCACTGCATTCAAACCTTCTAAGCACATCCTCATCATCATCATCAAGTTATCTACCTTTCTGCTCAGAGCCAGGAAACAGAAAAGTTCCTCCTCTTTTAAACTCTTATCTACAATATAAATCGCTGGTTTCCAGCTCTGTTCTCACTATGCCAGCACCAATGACTATTTTTCTTAATATTTCCTCTTCCAGGCCATCTTTAGATTTTAGTTTTCCTTTTCTCAGTTAATTCCATCCTCACTGCATAGGTCTCACTTCCCATCCCGTCTCATCATCATTTATCCCTTTTCAAAGGCACGCCGTCTACCTCAAAGAAATTCACTAAATGCTGGGGTGTCACCAGCTTGTTCTTTAGGTAAAATCTGAAAGTGGCTGGTGCTTGGGCAGGGCCCTGAGAGAGAAGACTTTGATAAATAGTCCTGTCTTTGGAAGGTCAGACCAAAGTAAAAGGAATAGGGAGGGGTCTATTCTCCCCCGGAGACCAAACAGGAAATGGTCAAGTGAAGGGCTTCTGCTTGGAATGAACTGGGTTCAGTAGAGCAAGGACAGTGGGAGGAACCTAGGGATTCTAATTTGGGCTCGTTCATTAGTTTCCATTACAAACTCAGGAAAAGTCAGTCACCAAGCCCAACTGTCCTGATTTCCTTGAGTGAATGGAGATAACGTTACTTTTCTATCCCATGGGGGATTTTACAAAGTTGTGATAAAGAAATAAATAAAAATTAACACTTAATAAAGACAAGCAAATATTCTTGTTCATTAGCAACATTTACTTCAGCATGCGCCATGATAGTTTATACTCTGTTGGGTTTTTTTTTTTTTTTTTTTGAGACAGGGTCTCGTTCTGTCGCTGAGACTGGAGTGCAGCAGAGAGATCACAGCTCACTGTAGCCTTGACCTCCTGGGCTTAAGTGATCCGCCAACCTCCTGAGTAGCTGAGACTACAGGCACACCACCATGCTCAGCTAAGTTTTGTATTTTTTTGTAGAGGCGGGGTTTTGCCATGTTGCCCAAGCTAGTCTTGAACTCCTGGGCTCAAGTGATCCTCCCTCCTTGGCCTCCCAGAGTGTGGGGATCACAGGCGTCAGCCACCGTGCCTAACCACCATTGGGGATTTCTATGTGAACTTTCCTGGTTAAATGGATACGACTTCAATTTTGAAAAGTCAAATAGTTCCTTAAGTAAGTCATTATTCTAGAACACCTCACTAATATAAACCAGCTCATAAAATTTATTACATTGATTTGGTGACTTAGGGACCCTCACCTCCACAAGTGAAATGAGCAATTTAACACTCAACAGAGAGCCCCTTAGTAACAGAGAAAACTTGAATGCTATTATGCCCATATTAAAGCTGGAGATATTCAATAGTGGAAATTTAGGGGAACTGGAAACAAATCCATTTTACTAAAGGGATTTCAGAGAGGAAGCAGTCCTATAAAAGTCCTGTGTGTGTGTGTGTGTGTGTGTATGTGTGTGTGTGTGTATTTAACTCTAATTTTTAAACACTTGCCTCATCTCCCAAGGCTCTTCTTAGCTCTGCTCAAAATGAACCCAGGTCTCTGGAAGGTAATCATCGCCACTACCATCTAATGTTTTCCTGCATAAAAGGATTAAAACAGTTACATTCCCTCTACAGTGTGATAAAATTCCAATGAACTTAACATTTATGTTCTACCCTTTAAAAAGTAACCATATTCTGCATTTCCAAAACATTTTACTTCTACTAATTAATATCACAGTTGGGAAAGTGACTTTTTATTCTTTTCTCTAGGCAAACAAGCTGAGAGTTTAAGTGATTTACCCTTTCTGAAAGAGGAGGTCAGGAACAGAATTCCAGGATTTGGACCTGTACAAAGACCATTAAGGCCATTTTTCAGGAACTTAAATACCCACCTGGTGATGTTAAACTACCTTTGAAGAAAGTAGCTGTTGGCCCAAACTGTGGCCTACAAAGAACCCCTGGGATTTTAAGGATAAGAAAGAGCTGTATGAGGTGGACTGACTTCTCTCCCAGGAGGCAGTCATATGGAAGGCATGTGGCCCAGTGACAACAATAACTCTCATTTACTAAGCGTTGACAATGAGTGCACACAAGACTTACATAATCTCACTATCTCTCCAATACTTAGCTACATGTCTAATTATCAGCATTTTGCAAATTAAGAAAGAAAAAGCCTAGAGAGATGTAATAACTTGTCTAAGGTCAAAGGCTAAAATTTGAACCAAGAATCTGAAGCTAAAAACCATGTTCTAACCAATACCCATACCCTCTTGATGTAAATCCTGTGTTTATAACTGCAGAACTCATTCACCTTCTTAAACCAAATCGGCACACCACTCACTCTGCCTCATTTTCAGAATGTCAGTCAAATGGTTTATTTATTTTTTTCAGAGAAAGGGTCTCACTCTGTCACCTAGGCTGGAGTGCAGTGCCACAGTCATATCTCACTGCAGCCACAAACTTCTGTGCTCAAGCCTCCCGAGCAGCTGGGACTACAGGCGTGTGTCACTACACCTAATTGTTAAAAAGTGTTTTGCTATGTTTTCTTTTCTTTTTTTTGAGACAGAGTCTCACTCTATTGCACAGACTGGAGTGCAATGGTGCGATCTTGGCTTACCTCAACCTCTGCCTCCTGGGTTTAAGCAATTTTCTGCCTTAGCCTCCCGAGTAGCTGGGGCTACAGGTGTGCGCCACCACGCCTGGCTAATTTTTATATTTTTTAGTAGAGACGGAGTTTCACCATGTTGGCCAGGCTGGTCTTGAACTCCTGACCTCGTGATCCGCCTGCCTCAGCCTCCCAAAGTGCTGGGATTACAGATCTGAGCCACTGCACCCAGCCCAACATATGATTTCTTATTTAAATTTGAAAGCCTGGTAGATTAAATCTTACTTCAACATTTACTATTTTTTTTTTTTGAGATAGAGTCTCGCTCTGTCACCCCGGCCAGATTGTGCAGTGGTATGGTCTTGGCTCGCTGCAACCTTCTCCCGGGGTTCAAGCGATTCTCATGCCTCAGCCTCCCGTGTAGCTGGGACTATAGACGCACACCACCATGCCTGGCTAATATTTTTTTATATTTTTAGTAGAGATAGGGTTTCACCACGTTGGCCAGTCTGGTCTCAAACTCCTGACCTCAGGTGATCTGCCCGCTTCAGCCTCTCAAAGTACTGGGATTACAGGCATGAGCCACCGTGCCCGGCCCAACATTTATACTTTAAAAGAAAGAGATGAGGCATCACCATTTCTAGTTCTCCATTGTAAACTGCAGACTTATAACACAACAAATAATTTGGGAGAAAACAAATGATCAATTAAGAATATTATTAGCAGCTGGGCATGGTGGCTCGTCCCTGTAATCCCAGCACTTTGGGAGGCTAGGTGGGCAGATCACCTGAGGTCAGGAGTTCAAGATCAGCCTGGCCAACATGGTGAAACCCCGTCTCTATTAAAAATACAAAAATTAGGTGGGCATATTGGTGCGCTCCTGTAATCCCAGCTACTCTAGAGGCTGAGGCAGGAGAATCGCTTGAATCCAGGAGGTGGAGGTTGTGGTGAGCCAAGATTGCGCTACTGCACTCCAGGCTGGGCAAGAGAGACTCTGTCTTAATAAAAAGAAAAAGAAAAAAAGAATATTACCACCAGGGCACAAATCTATAATCTTAGCACTTGGGTAGCTGAGGCTGGTAGATTTCCTGAGGTCTGGAGTTCAAGACCAGCCTGGGATACATGGTGAAACCCTGTCTCTAGTAAATTCAAAAAATTAGCTGAGTGTGGTGGTATGCACCTGTAGTCCCAGCTATCTGGGTGGCTGAGGAACAAGAGGTGGAGGTTGCAGTAAGCAGAGATTGTGCCACTGCACTCCAGCCTGGGTGACAGAGTGAGACTCTATCTCAAAAAAAAAAAAAAAAATTCATTAGCTCTTAAGTCACCAAATGTAACAAGCAGGGTCTGTCTATGTATTTTTTACATACCATAAATGTTTTATTTTCTGTAAGGGGAAAGGGCAGAAAATTATCTAGGGTATTGCATACTTGATTGTAAATTCATTTTATTTAAGTGCTGGCTGTCCCATTTCTTCCACAACATCATTTTTTTCCTACTCTTATTTCCCTGAGATTTTTGTTTTTAAGCTTAAAAAAAATTATCAACATCATTTTAAAAGAGAAGAATTAATCAGTATCACTAAGATATCAGCAGAGCTTTTTTCTAAACTTTAAGCTTTTATTAAGTTATGTGAATATTTTTGACTATTGCTTGATTTAGGCCCACTGACTTTTTTTCCTCATAGTGTTTTATAAACATTTGAAGTAGTTGCTAACATTAAAATCCTGGAAATTTTACACACGTGCGTATAGTTCCACCTTCTCTTGAAAAATCAGAAAGTCTGGAAATACTGAGCATCTCATATTCCCCACTGAAATTGATAGTGAATGCCTTTCTGAGATAGGAAGGTACTCACCTTTTCACCATGGTCCCCACTATTCCATATCCTGACACTTGGCAAGTCCCTTCAGTTGCACTTGAATTTGTTGTTAAGTAGCTGTCTCCTCCATCCTCCACCCTAACTTCCCCTGCTGTGTTCAGAGCTGTATTCCTAACACCTATGGCAAGGCCTGGCACATAGTAAGTGCTTGACAAATATTTGTTGTAAAAATATGGAGAGGAGAGGATAAATTCCATTTGATTTGCAAAAATGAGATCAAGTAAGCACCTTGTGGAGGTCTTAAAATATGTCCACAAATTATTTGGCATTTCAGTAATTCCCCTCCCCTTGGATGTGCGACAAACTTAACCACGCACTGTAAATGAATGTGGCAGCGATCGTATGTGTGATTCTTGAGATTGTATTGTAAGACTTTTTTTTTTGAGATGAGTCTCGCTCTGTCACCCAGGCTGCAGTGCAGTGGCATGATCTCAGCTCACTGCAACCTCTGCCTCCTGGGCTCAATCAATTCTCCTGCCTGAGGCTCCCAAGCAGGTAGGATTATAGGTGTGCCCCACCATGCCTGGCTAAGTTTTGTACGTTTAGTAGAGACGGGGTTTTACCATGTTGGCCAGGCTGGTCTTGAGCTTCTGACCTCAAGTGATCTTGCCTGCCTAGGCCTCCCAAAGTGCTAGGAGTACAGGCATGAGCTACTGCACCCAGCTGTATTGTAAGACATATTGACACCTTCACCTAACTGCGTTTGGATCAGTCACTCTGGGAGAAAGCCAGTCTTAACATTCTGAAGATACTCAAGCAGTCCTCTGGAGAGATTCATGGCAAGGAACTGAAGCTCCTGTCACCAGCCAGCACCATCTCTCAGAGCACGTAAATCATGCACCCTGGGAGCTGATTCACCAGCCCCAGTCAAGCCTTCAGATGACTGCAGCCCAGACTGACATCTTGCCTACAGCCTCATGAAAGACTCGGAGCCAGAACAGCCAGCTAAGCCATGTATGAATTCCTGATCCATGGAAACTGAAATAACAAATACTTATTGCTTCAAGCCATTAAGTTTGGGGGTTATTACAAAGCAATAAATAACTAATACATGCCTCAAATTCACCTTAGTAAATGTGGTTGTTTGTAATTCATGTCTTCTTTTTGATGGATATGAGTACCCTCTCAGAATTAGAGTAGGTGTGGCTCTAGTTCTTCTTCCTGACAATATCACTGGATGAAAACAATGAGGCAAGTTTCAGATTTAATTCTGGTAAGCAAACAAGCAGACGCAAAACAGTCAGATATCCTGTCTTGTAAACTCCCAAAAGTCGCTATTCTCTGTCATTTTAGGCACTTTGATGACATTTTGCATGAATGGTTCATTCTGAGATAACTGCGATCATGTTGTGATGGCAGGATCCCCCACTCTCTAGTCATCTTGATGATACCTTCAGGTGAAGGTGACTTCACCTGAAGTGACTTCGCCTTCAGGTGAAGGATTCTTTAATAGGTAAGTAAATTGAGATGACACAGGAATGAACTGAGTTATAAACTTTAGGCACCACTCAGGAGGCATTAGGCTTCTGGGCTCACCAGATAATTAGACCTTAGCTATGTCAGAGTGAAGATGCCTGTACATATTTTCCTGCCAACTTTACATTTCATACATGAAACCTTATTTTTAACATCTCTTACGCTAATTATTAAAACTTCTGTGCTGATTCAATAGGGATATTTGAAGCTGTTGGGGGAGGGGACTTCTCTAGTGTGTGGATTCCTGATTAGGATCCTTTAGATGCTGACCGAGTGTGGATTTTTGATTAGGGCACTTTGAAAGTTAATTCATCGCACTTCAGGTGCTAGAGTAATGTTAGCTTGCACATCTATTACACAACTCTACTGATGTATTTTAGAGCATGTTATAGACAAGAATAAAAGATGTTGTGTAGGAAATTTCCCTGGTGGAATGATAGCTCCAAACATACTACCAGGCAAGCTAACTAAGAGGTCAGTTAACTGAAAGGCTTATAAACCAAATTAAGATGTTCAAATTGTATGGTTCATTGAAGCAATTTAAAGCACCCAGTGTGAAGCAACGGGGGAGAGATGGGATAGGTTAACACACTGAATATAGGATTTCAATGGGGTGAAAAGTTCACACTGAGTTCTGGGAATGTTTATATTCCCTCTCTCCCTCCTCCTCTCTCTTCCCCTTTTCTTCTCCTCCCTTTCCCCTCCCTCCTCAGTATCTCTCTTCTGGCATCAGCCTTCACAGTGATGGTATCTTTAGGAGGACCAGAGGTGAGGTTTGTGCAAGGGACCCAATAAACAAAAGGTATCTGAGAACATACACATACTGGCTCTACCAGAAACACACTTGCAAGTATGCCTGGCTGACATCTGTAGCCTGCTCAAAACATGCTAAGAAGCCATAGGTGTTCCTTGGGCAGATACTCTGGGAATCAGAAAGGATGTCATTGATAGGAGACAATTTAAGACCTCATAGATTAAATGTTAAATGCCTCATGTACTTGAAGGCAACCATTGCCTTACTGTGATTTTCAGCACAACCTGCCTTTAAAAACATCTTGTCTCAACTTGTGCAGCATGGCTATGTGGAGTTTCTCGGTCTTTCCATCTCTTTCTATGCTGAGTACATGCATTGCTCTACCTACCTTGTCTACATCTAAGGTGTCTCATTAGCTACTTACTTCTTGTTTAGTTTCATCTCTTCTCCTTATTTGCTTCTCTTCTTTTCCACTGCAGAATTGAATAATCTTAAATAATACAGCAAACACATATTATAAGAGATGATCATAGAATTAAGAGATTTTCAAAAAAATTTTTTTAAGAAATGATGATGGAACCTTTTATACAAAATTCATTTAGCTTATCTATCTTTGGATAGCCAAAGGAAAAGTCCTTTTTTTGGTGGTTTGTTTACCTAGGGATTTTACCTGTAAAAAGAGAGGTCTGTGAGGAAAGCAGACATTGCAGAATTAAATTCTAAGTTGGTTTGTGCAAATGAAAATTGGAGACAGGCTAATTCAATTAATTTCTATTCATGCCGTTAGTGAGACAGGAATTCAGAACATCAGATCAGATGCAGGAAATAGAGTGAAGTAAGATGCATGAAACCAAATGACTTTCCCGGAGTTTCAGCTCCAGCAACCACAAGAATACTTCTGGTTGACTGTGTGGATCAGCTCAGTACCAAGACCTGTGTGGTTCATTTCAGAGACCATACCTGCCACAGAAGACATTCCACAAGGGGGAGCCGATTTGCCTAAATGAATGAGTTATTGCACTTCATATATCACTTTGCTGGAAATTCACTTGTTTTTCTGGAAAGTCAGAGCTCTTCCAGCTTTTTCCAACAATTCTGCAATGAATACAAAACCAGGCTCTCTTGATGTGGAAGAGAACAGTGAGAGGAGGAAGCAGTTACATATAAGTTTTATTAGTGCAGAGTCTCGTAAATGAGTCCCCATTAGGAGACTGTGGTGTTCATAATTTGGTTGGTGCAAAAGTAATTGCAGATTTGTCCCTAAAACTAATGGCAAACACTGCCATTACTTTTGCATCAACCTAATAAAATTCAAATTTCTAGGCTTCACCTCAGACCTAATCTCATGTCCAGGAATCTGCATTTTAAACCAGCTGTGAAGAGAGTTCTTCTGCACACTGAAGTTTAATCAACAGATCTAAGGAAGTATTTTACTAACAAAGCATGGAGTAATTTTGTTTGGATATGTGTAGAAGGTAAAGCCCTTTCTTGTACAGTTGACCCTTTACACCTGGCACCACAAATGGGTGCAGCTAAAACACAATGAATATTTTTCCATCTTTATTAATAAGACATTGGACCAAATTTAAAAAAAACCTCATCAGATGACAGCTGTGATATGTTTGGGTTTTGTTAACTCTTTGGTTAAGTTTAAATGACAGAAGAAAGGTCAGGCCTGGTGGGTTATGCCTGTAATCCCAGCACTTTGGGAGGCCAAGGTGGGCAGATCACTTGAGGTCAGGAGTTTGAGACCAGCCTGGCCAACACGGTGAAACCTAATCTCTACTAAAAATACAAAAATTAGCAGGTATATTGGTGTGCACCTGTAATCCCAGCTACTCGGGAGGCTGAGGCAGGAAAATTGCTTGAACCCGGGAGGCAGACGTTGTAGTGAGCCGAGATCACACTACTGTACTCCAGCCTGGGTGACAGAGCAAGACTCTGTCTCAGAAATGAATGAATGAATGAATGGCAAAAGTAGTTGGAACCTAATTTCCTTTAGAGTAGGGCTTAATCCTCTTACCTCCAAGCTTAATGACCTTTAAAAGGGCTAAAATAACATTTGCAGATTGAGATTGGATTTATTTAAATGGAAATTTCAAGTTGAGATTTTTTTTCTGTCTCTTCAGCTCCCAATAGCCCTGCTCACGTTTTACTTTTTTTTTTTTTTTTTTTTTGAGATGGAGTCTTGCTATGTCGCCAGGCTGGATCTCGGCTCACTGCAACCTCTGCCTCCTAGGTTCAAGTGATTCTCCTGCCTCAGCCTCCCGAGTAGCTGGGATTACAGGTGTGTACCACCATGCCCAGCTAATTTTTGTACTTTTAGTAGAGACAGGGTTTCACCATGTTGGCCAGGATGGTCTCAATCTCTTGACCTCGTGATCTGCCCACCTCGGCCTCCCAAAATGCTGGGATTACAGGTGTGAGCCACTGCGCATGGCCCACATTTGACTCTTTAGCAAGTTCCTAACCTCTTCGGGCTTTGGAGTCCTCATCTGTGAAATGGTAATAATAACAGAGCATATCTACTATTGCTTGCAGGAAGCTTAACAGTAGCTACCAAATTTTGGTTCCCAATCTGCAGTTCTTCAGTCTCCTTCTTAGGCTACAGCCATTAAGGGTGCAACTCATTTTCATCAAGATCCAAGAAATCAGCTGGAAGTTGTTTGTGGAATAATCACGGCTCACTGCAGCCTCAACTTCCTGGGCTCAGGGGATCCTCCCACCTCAGTCTCCCTAATAGCTGGGACTTCAGATATGCACCACCATGCTTGGCTAATTTATTTAGTTTGTAGAGAGGGGGGTCTCGCTATGCTACCCAGGCTGGTGTTGGACTCCTGAGCTCAAGCAATTCTCCTGCTTTGGCTTCCGTAAGTACTGAGATTACAGGTGTGAGCCACCGCTGGGCTAGAGCTGTTTTTTTCAAGATAAAATAATACATAAGAAGCTGGACCCTTTCAATTATTCATTTGTCTCAAGAAGTTAATTTGCATTCCAGAAATTTGCTGATCCAGATGATAACTATTTCAGCGGTTCTCCAGCCATTAAAACAAGAACTGCAGCTGGGCACAGTGGCTCATGCCTGTAATCCCAGCACTTTAGGAGGCTGAGGAGGGCGGATCACAAGGTCAAGAGATCAAGACCATCCTGGCTGACATGGTGAAACCCTGTCTCTACTAAAAGCACAAAAATTAGCTGGGCGTAGTGGCACACACCTGTAGTCCCAGCTACTCAGGAGGCTGAGGCAGAATTGCTTGAACTTGGGAGCCAGAGATTGCAGCAGGGTAGGGTTTTCCAAACTTTGCGGATTGGAAGAATCACCTAACGCACTTAAAAAATAATAAAAATGCTAGATGTGTTCTTGGATAATCTGATTTCGGTATGGGAGAAGAGGGTGCAGGTGTCCATATTTTTAATGCAATTCCTTAGGTGAGCGCTAAGATATGTCCACTGAGAGTGCTGCCAGAGGACGTGCTGCCTCTTACTAATCACAAAACTATTTTCCCTCGGAAAAACATCCTGCTGTTTTCTTCTAAGACAAACTGGTTTAGATGGAATGGAACAGCTAGGGGACTGACTTTTTATTTGACTCTGATCTTTCTTGTTATGACTCCCTGCTGGGGTCCATTTCCGGGGAGTAAGGCATTTAACGATAGAAGTGCATATGACTGTAACAGTGTTTTTTGAGCATTCATTGGAGGTTTCTCAGAGAAGGCGCTCACAAAGGTACTCTTCTGGTCCTGATTTGGCTCACCAGCCTTGGTCTGTGGATTCTCCTAGATTCTAGAATGAAGCCACATTCTGTGAAGTTGGGGTTGGCTGAGGGAGTCCTGTCCACCCACCGTGCTCACTGTCACCTCCATCATCTCAGTTCACTGCTTGAGGTAAATAACGGCCTATTGGTGAGGCACATGCCAGAACTCGTCTGGAACTTTTCTCACGTTCTTTGATGTTAGATGACCTCAGTGAAACTATTCGTGGAGCCAGACATGTCTTCTGTTCCACATCCCATGTTTGTTTGGCAGGTGGGAGCTCTGGGCACCCTTCCCACCAATGCTTCTTCTCCGACTCAGCCTCAGTGATTCCACATTGCCCGCTGGGCATTCGAAAGAACACACTGACCTTTCCCAAACCCATATGGAGAGGTGACAGAGAGAGCGCTTGGGTGTGGATGGACAGATCTGGATTCCAGGAATACTTCTGTGATCTTGCATGTCTGGTGCAGGTGTTTCTAGAACTCTGCGTCCTCATTTGTGAAAGAGAGAGTCATGCCTCCCTCACAGGTTCTTAAGATTGAATAAGATAACGTATACAGCCGAGCGTGGTGGTTGACACCTGTAATCTCAGCACTTTGGGAGGCTGAGGCGGGCGCATCACAAGGTCAGGAGATCGAGACCATTCTGGCTACCATGGTGAAACACTGTCTCTACTAAAAATACAAAAAATTAGCCTGGTGTGGTGGTGGGCACCTGCAGTCCCCGCTGCTCAGGAGGCTGAGGCAGGAGAATCGCTTGAACCTGGGAGGCGGACGTCACAGTGAGCCAAGATCGCACCACTGCACTCAAGACTGGTGACAAAGCAAGACTCGTCTAAAAAAAAAAAAAAAAAAAAAAAAGATAAGGTGTGCAAAGCACCTGGAAGACTGTCCAGCAGGTAGCAGAAAATAACATCTCAGTTGTTCCTACTATTACTAGTTTTGTCAATTTTGACACACCTATTTTTTCACGTGTTAGTCTTTTCCAAAATGAGGGTGCATCTTACAAATGGTGGCACAGCACAGTTTAATTGGCAGCATTTTTTCTTAGTGGTACATTAAAACGTGACATGTTTCAGAAATGATATTGTCTTATGTTGGGTGAGAAATGGCAGCAGTCGTAACTGTCCTAATAGAACGTAGATTTGTGTCCTGTGGGTTCATGTGTATTTTCTAATGGAACCATTGAGCTCTGAGTAGGTAATTTTTTCATTTTCTGGAATGCTGATTTACCAAGGAACTTGGTGTCTTTTTGACTTCCCTGATCAATCTGCAGAATGACTCGGAATTCTGAATTCTGGGTGCCCTTTTCTAGAGAATGCGATCCACATACTGGAGTGCTGCTGTTCCTCTCCAAAGAAAGCAGACTTCTAGGCCGGGCGCGGTGGCTCACGCCTGTAATCCCAGCACTTTGGGAGGCCGAGGCGGGCGGATCACGAGGTCAAGAAATCGAGACCATCCTGGCCAACATGGTGAAACCCCGTCTCTACTAAAAGTACAAAAAATTAGCCGGGCATGGTGGTGCATGCCTGTAATCCCAGCTACTCGGGAGGCTAAGGCAGGAGAATTGCTTGAAACCGGAAAACGGAAGTTGCAGTGAGCCGGCATCGCGCCACTGCACTCCAGCTTGGTGATGGAGTGAGACTCTGTCTCTAAAAAAAAAAAAAAAAAAAAAGAAAGCAAGCAAGCAGACTTCTCTCTCTGGCCACAGGGACCTTTCTTCTGGCTCAGGACTGAAGTATGACACCTGATTCCTTGTTGTTTCCTCCGGCAAGAAGCCATAAAATCAGTGAATAAAACAGGAGTGGTTATGGACCCCTGTGGCAGAAGGAAGAAATAGGTAATTGGTTGTGGCATAGACTAATCATCATGCACTGCCCGCTGTTGTGCTCACCTGGAAAACCAAAGTGCCCCTGAGGCCTATGAGCTGCTTATGTCAATCCTGCTGAGAGGCTGCTTGTAGCTGACTTACACATCTTGACATTCTTGGTCCTGGAGTTAGTAAGACTCTACATTTATTAAGTACCCACTTATCTACATCTACATGCTCCTATTAAGCATCTACATTGTCTCACTTATTTGTTCAAAAGGTTCTGATTTGGACAGCCAGCCTTGTCTCCCTACAGTCAGGTAAGGCAGGTGGCTGTAACATGTCATGAGCATTATATAGAGCAGTCATAAAGACTTGGGTTCAAATCCCAGCTTCCACCCTTATTAGATGTGTAGCTTTGGATAAATTACTTCACCTCTCTAGGTCTCAGATTGCTATCTTTAAAACAGAGGTAGACTGGGCTCGGTGGCTCACAACTGTAATCTCAGTGATTTGAAAGGGTGAAGTGGGAGGATCTCTTGAGCCCAGGATTTGAGACCAGCCTGACAATATAGTGGGACCCCATTTCTACAAAAAATTAAAAAATTAGCCAGGCATGTTGGCACAGCCTGTAGTCCCAGGTACTCAAGAAGCTAAGGCAGCAGGATTGCTTGAGCCCAGGAGTTGGAGGCTGCAGTGAGCTATGATTGTTATTAAGTACCCACTTATCTACATCTACATGCTCCTATTAAGCATCTACATTGTCTCACTTATTTGTTCAAAAGGTTCTGATTTGGACAGCCAGCCTTGTCTCCCTATAGTCAGGTAGGGTGACAGAGCCTGGGTGACAGAGCAAGACCCTGTCTCTGAAACAAAACAAACAAAAAAACAGATGTAAAAGATAATACTTTCCTCTGAGAATTGATATGAGGGTTGAACATTATTATCCCTGTGGGCTGCTAGGCACAGCGTGGGTGCACTGTCAACACTCCATAGTGGTTTCCCAAAAGTCATTACTGCTTTTCAACCCCTCATGCTGCTTGGCACACAGTAGGTACTCAATAAACATCTCTTCAGAGGCTGGGCGCAGTGGCTCATACCTGTAATCCCGGCACTGTGGGAGGCCGAGGTGGGCGGATCACAAGGTTAAGAGATCGAGACCATCCTGGCCAACATGGTGAAACGCTGTCTCTACTAAAAATACAAAAATTAGCTGGGCGTGGTGGCATGTGCCTGTAATCCTAGCTACTCAGGAGGCTGAGGCAGGAGAATGGCTTGAACCCGGGAGGTGGAGATTGCAGTGAGCCGAGATCGAGCCACTACACTCCAGCCTGGTGACAGAGCAAGACTCCATCTCAAAAAAAAAAAAAAAAAAACAGAAAAAAATATCTTCAGAGAGAGACAGAGAATGAAAAGAGGCAGCTCAGCAGCTCAGTAGTTGATCAATAAGTATGAAATACCTTCTCTAATCTTAACCCTGTCCTGGGAACCACAGGGGTCCAGATGAACAATAATAACAAGTTGTATTTATGTAGATTTTATAGTTTACAAAGCACTTTGATATTTTTCACTGAAAACTCCAAAAATAGGAGACAGAAAGGGTATTCTCAGCATCTCTTGATGTACCTGAGGCCCAGAGAGGTTAGGGAGCGGAAGGGCTCTGTATGTGCCTCTGAAATGGAGGAGACTGAGAACAGAGCAGAGGTCAAGGGGTTTAGCAATAAAGAGGCCCTTGGTGACCTTCCAGAACACATGTTTGTTAGAGTGCTGGGGACGGACGCCAGAACTCAGGGAAATGAGGAAGGTGTGGGCGGGGAGGAAATACGAATCAACCTCTTGGCAGCAAAGCAAAGAATAGAAATGGGACTGGAGCAGAACCAAATGATGGCTTTTTCAAAATATCAGGGTGACCTGTACGTGGTTATCCACTGGAAATGACGTTTTGGCTGATTCGTGACAACCCAAACTTACAAAGGGATAAATCATGGCAGCTGAAGGATCACATTGAAAAATGATTCTCTGCTTTGCAAAAGAATTCTCAATGGAATCTGAGTGGCCAGTAAACACAGGAAAATATACCCAGCCTCCACAAAAAATAAATGCCAGTTAAAATAAGAATGAGATGCATTTTCCTTTTTTTTTTTTTTTTTTTTAGACAAGATCTCGCTCTGTGACCCAGGCTGCGGTGTAGTGGTGTAATCCAGATCCACTGCGGCCTCAACTTCCTGGGCTCAAGCAATCCTCCCACTTCAGCCTCCCAAGTGGCCAGGACCACAGGCATGCACCGCCACACCTGACTAGGATTTTTAAAATTTTTGCAGAAACAGGGGTCTCCCTATGTTGCCAAGGCTGGTCTCAAACTCCTGGCCTGAAGTGATCCTATCACCTTGGCCTCCCAAAGTACTGGGATTGCAGGTGTGAATTACCAGGCTCAGCTGAGATACCATTTTCATTGCTAAGACTGACCAAGATGAAGCATGTGATGACATAGAGAGGGGATGAGGGAGCGGGAATGTAGGGAATGTCATACACTGTTGTTGGGATTGGAAGTTGGTATATTTTTTTGGGGGAATACACTTTGAGAATGCCAGCCAAATTTGACATGCACATACTCTTACCCGGAAATTTTACTCCTGGGAAATTATTCTATAGGTATTCTATAAATTATCCTATAGATGATATGTGTATATTTTCCTATATGTAAATATATATTTCTAAGGATATATTTACCACAATGATGTGTGTGTGTGCATATGTGTGTGTGTGTGTGAAAGAGAGAGAGAGAGAAAGAGAGAGAAGAAATCACCTAAATTTCTGTAAGTAGAGGAATAGTTATATAGACCATAGATATTACATATTATAGTACATCCATTCTGCCATTGCAAGAATGAGGGGGGCACTCTATTCCCTAATGGGTGGTGTCTATAATGCTTTGATTAAAAAAATAGATTTTATAAAATCTTCAAGGAATATGCAATGAAAATGGCTAGGAAACAAGAAAGGGTTAAGTGGATTATGTGGGAGGAGTTGGAAGGAGGAGAAGAGATTATTACCTCTCATTATTTTTTTCTCTACTATGTGTGAATTATTATTTTTTAACCTCGAGCATGTATTACATTTAAAATAAAACACTGGTTTGAAAAATGCTCCTCAAAAACCCTTTAAATCTCTAAGGCTCTTTGTATACTTAAAAAAATCCATTTATAAAAATTTGATTTAATCATTTTTTTTTCTGGAACACGTCTACTGCATTAAGGTACACCAATATGGTTAAATGACCCATCACCAATGGGTTTCTATAAGGACTTTCTTCTCCACTGGCCATTTCCTCTGTTATGGAGACTAACAAATTTCCAGGGAGTTAAAGAATCTTATAACCTGTCATTAGAAACCTTTCAACAGCCCCAATGCACTCAGGCTCATTTGAAATGAGTTTTATGACTACAAAAGATTGTTTGAGGACTCTGCACCATTCTGGATTAGCAGATGAAATCTCCCAAATCTGGTTGATTAGTATAAATTAAATAATCCCAGAGGTACTTAAAAAAAAAAAAAAAAAGAGGACTCTTTTACCACCAATCCCTCTTTTTGACTTGGTAAGTCAAGGTCAGAATCTTTTTGTTCCTCTTTTAAGTTCTCAAGATGATTCTAATACAGAGCCAGGTAAGGGAACTCCTTCCTGTCTTGCACTGATTAGAATTTCTCTCTTTTATTTCTTAGAAATTACTATGCAATGGTGCAAGTCATTCTCCTAGAAAAGGAGTTCCTATTTATTGGCTCAGCAACAGGGACATGTTTACAGTTGCCAGAAGTACATTGACATGCAGAGGGAATGACTATTGAGGACAGTGTTTCTTAAGCTTCTCCCATAGTGCTTCTGCCATAGAGAAAGCCTTCTGAAATCTCACACCTTTGACATCAGCTGCACTATGATTGCAGGAGGCAGGGCTGATGAGTGTTTTAAAAAGCAGCACTTCCCAGTGATCTAATGACATTCAGTGCTTGTCAAGACAGTTTAGGGGGAAGTAGGCATTCTTGCTAAAATAATTTCCCCTAATATCTACCTTTGTCAAAGCCTTGCTTATGATTACTTAATAGAGATGGACATCAATCTCGGAGAATACTCAGTTTGGTCTTCGATGTGGATACCTTCCCCCTCCTCCACAGTGTGTCATTAACACATCATCCAAGAAAACTGCCTTTTCTTTTTTTGCTCCTGGTAGAGACTTAATCTGATTTTTATTGGCTCACACTAATTTAAGATAAAACTTGTGATTTCTTACTGAAAGAAAGTATATCTGCTGGCCCTGTCTGCCTCTCCATGTTAATCTCCCACTGTCCCCACTGTTTTTGTCCCCTTAGCTTTGACCCTTGTGAACTGCTTACAGTTCCCTGAACACTCCAAGCTGCCTCTACCCTGTGGCTTTGTTCTTTCTGGTCTTTCCAGCTTGGCTAACACCTACCCTTCAACTCTACACTCAGGCCACAGGGGAGGCCTTTTCCCAAGGTCACACCAAGTTAGGTCTCCTCCTCTGACTTCATCTTAGTAATTATCATTTTACTCTGTAAAAATTCCATTTATTTACTTATATTTGCATAGAATATTTCTGAACAGAAATATTAGAAATAAATAACAATTGTTTGGGTGGTTGAATGGCTAGAAAATATGTTGGGAGACATATCGTACATACAGTTTTTGTTTTTTTTGGGCTTTTGTACTTCATATATTCTAATAAATACAATTCAAATATAAAAACAATAACAAATCTCAGCTGTAGAAGAAATTCTACACTAGTCTCAGATTAACATCTTTTAGGCAGATTTCCATATATACTTAAAAAAACCTTTACTTTTAATTTCACAAGTAATATGTAAATTTTCTCTATTATAAATGCCAATGCAAATTAGTCTTTCTGCTAGCAGACTTTTCTGACATAATATTCATGTAATTTCCATTCTGGTCTTAAATGTGTTTTAAATTGAGTATATTAAAAAACTGTTTTTTCTGGAGTGTATTACAAATCTCAAGAGAGACAACTATTTACAAAATGTGGACTTGGGGTGTTTTTAAATTAGTAACATTGAGTTTTGTTGAAAGAGGTAACTGTCTCACTTTTCCTGGAACTAAATGGGCAGGCTAGACTTTCAGTGCTAAAACTAGGAAAGTCCCATGCAAACAGGGATATGTTTGTCACCCCAGACATTCAACCAATCAGAATAAGGGGCCTGACCAGTCAGAATGAACCCTCACCCAAAAAGAAGAGATGTTTGATGTGAAAACCCACACTGGGTACTGCTGCATAGCAACTGATTACAAGTGCTGGTTTCACAGCTCTTTCTTCATCTTTCTAGAGCTGATTGTTCACCAACTCTATGACATTAAAAAAAATCCTTAAATTCTACGTTAAACTTCATTATAAAATACGTGGCATAAAGAAGGAATTTCCCTGACATTTGATGCTGTTATGCTCTTAACTGAAGCTTGAAGATTTATCACCTTTAATGGTGCATGCAAAGTAAATCTTATTTTTAACTTTAGACTCCCTTAAAAAAAGTACCATTCTGACAGTTTTTTTTTTTCTTTCTGAAATAGTCCAAGGTTTACTAAGAACCACTGAATACTATTGAGACGGTATGGCAGAAATAAATAATTAAAAAGTAAGTTAGCAGATGAACATAATGAGTTTGTGAGTGGGAGGAGCAGAAAGGCCCATAAAAAGTATTCAAGCTGAGAAGAAAGTGAAGATGATTAATTTCAGTTAGAAGTTGCTATAGAAAGTTTATTGCATTTTCAGCCTAATACTAAAATGCACACTGAATATGGCTGTTCCAGACTTCATTAACCAGTAATCCATGTACATAAGAGTGACACTAAGCAAATAAATGTGGCAGAGCAAAATAAATAAGTTTTCCAAAATGAATGTCTTTTAACAGTGGTTGGCTAATTAGTTAAAACAATGGATGTCCAAAAACAGGTCTATGAAGAAGTTTTCTTCTTTGTTGTTTTCTTCTCTGTTCACAATTTGATTTTCTCATTTCAGGAACCTACCAAGAAGGGAGCAATTTTATATATTCTATGGTTCTTTTTAAAAAGATGAAAGCTATAGACTGGAAACTCTGTATACACATAGGTTAGTCGGATCACATGGAAGATTTTAAAACAGTTTACTCTGACCATTTCTGATGGTTTTGGGGGACCCAGAATAGGAATTCTTTACCTGGAAACCTTTCGGTGGGGGGTCAAAACCATTTGAAATTATCTGCAAAGTCATCTAGCATAATGTTTGCAAGGTTCATCTGTGTTAGCTGTAGTGTGTATCAGTACTTTATTCATTTTTGTGGCTGAATAATATTCCACTGCGTGTGTATACTGCATTGCATTTATGCATTCATCTGTTTTGGACATTTAGGTTATTTCTACCTTTTGGCTATTGTTAACAGTGATACTATGAACATTCAAGTATATGTTTCAATACTTTTTTCAATTCTTTTGGGTATATACCTAGGAGTGGACTTGCTGAGTCACATAGTCAAGGCTTATCTTTTTGAGGATGCACTAAACTGTTTTCCACAGCAAGTATACCATTGTACATTCCCGCCAGCAATGTATGTATGGGAGATTTCAATTTCTTTTCATCTTTGTCAATACTTATTCTCCCATCCCCCCTTTTTTTTTGGTTATGACCAACTTTGTGGCTATGTTGTATTATCTCATTGTGGTTGTAATTTGCTTTTCTCTAATGACTAATGACATTGAGCATCTTTTTATATGCTTGTTGGCCATTTGTATGTCTTTGTTGGAGAAATGTTTATTTAAGCCCTTTGCCATTTTAAAACTGGGTTGTTTTCTTTTTGTTGCTAAATTGTAGGAATTCTTTGTATATTCTGGATACTAAACCATTATCAGACATATGATCCACAAATATTTTCTCCCATTCTGCTGGTTGTCTTCTTACACTTGATTAAGTCCAATTTATCTATTTTTTTCTTTTGTTGCTTCTGCTTTTGGGGTTATATCTAAGAAACCACTGCCAAATCCAAAGTCATGAAGATTTACTCCCATGATTTCTTCTAAGTTTTATAGTTTTAGCTTTTACATTTAGATCTTTGATCCATTTTGAGGTGTTTGTATATGGTATGGGGTAAGAAGGGTTCAACTTCATTCTTTTGCATGTGGATAACCAATTGTCCCAGCACCATTTGTTGGAAAGACTGTTTTTGTCTCATTAAATGATCTTGGCACACTTGTAAAAAAAATCAATTTTTTGGCCAGGCATGGTGGCTCACCCCTGTAATCCCAGTACTTTGGGAGGCCAAGTTGGCAGATCACAAACTCAGAGGTTCGAGACCAGCCTGGCCAACATGGCGAAACCTGTCTGTACTAAAAATACAAAAATTAGCCAGTCATGGTGGTGGGCGCCTGCAATCCCAGCTACTTGGGAGGCTGAGGCAAGAGAATCTCTTGAACCTGGGAGGCAGAGGTTGCAGTGAGCTGAGATGGTGCCATTGCACTCCAGCCTGGGCAACAAGAGCAAGACTCCGTCTCAAAAAAAGAAAAATCAATTTTTTGAGTTTATTTATGATTCTCTATTCAATTCTCTTGATATATATGTCTATACTTATGCCAGACCTATACTATTTTGATTACTATAGCTTCATAGTAAGATTTTGAATCAGCAAGTTTGAGTCCTGTAACTTTGTTCTGCTTTTTAAAGATTGTTTTACCTATTTGGAGCCGCTTTTAATTCCATATGAATCATAATTCAGGGTCCACTGCAATTCCATTGATCTTTTTCATTTCTTCAAAAAATACAATCAGGATCTTGATAGTAATTGCACTGAATCTGCGGCTTGCTTTGGAGAGTGACATTTACTAGTTTTGTATGTAAAACAACCACCTTAAGTTAACATTGCTTACAAATATTTAGCCCCTGAAATGCTCTTCAAGCAGGTTTTGACATATTACTGGCTCACTATTGATAAGCTGAATAATCTGGCATATATATTTTATATGTGCGTAAGAGTCATGATTTTACTTTTTGAAAGTGGTATTTTAACAACGAGGTTACACATTGTTTAGGAAAGTGGTTCTCAACCACATTGGAATCACCAGGACAGCTTTAAACTATGCTATTGCTTAGGTCACACCTCGAGAAATTCTGCTGTAATTGGTCAGGGGCACAAATGTGGGCTTTGGGTTTTTTTCTTAAAGCTCTCCAGCTGATTTTAATTGCACGCAGGGGTGAGAATTACTGTCTTAGTGGAAGTTCCAAAGAAGCTGCTTCTGATCCAGTCTCATAGATGCTATGGGATCCTCACTGGGAAAAGTGGCTGTGAGTAGGTGTCACTGAAGAGATATAGTGTTGGCAGTTCAGTCTGCTATTGGCTGTGAGCATGCCTAGGTGAAAGGAACACTAGGAAAAGGGGATATTTTTTCTTGTAAATCTTGCCAACCCTGTGGCTCCTTTCTGTTTAAGAAAACTGAAATTGAGTCCCTGTCATATGCCATCAAAAGGGTAACAGTCTTTTGTCTTCAAGACATTGATAAGAAAAACAGCAACCTAAAGCTCAAGTCTACAGGGGGCAAATACATTATTAAACAAATGAAAAGTAATGAAGGAATGGATAGAGTACAAGTAGATGCCTTGGAAGAAGAGGTTAGTAACGATATTAGTCTGTTCTCACACTGCTATGAAGAAATAGCTGGGACTGGGTAATTTATAAAGAAAAGAGGTTTAATTGGCTCACGGTTCTATAGGGTGTATGGGAAGCATAGCAGCCTCTGCTTCTGGGGAGGCCTCAGGAAACTTACAGTCATGGCTGAAGGTAAGGAAGGGAAGCAGGCATGTCACATGACAGGAGCAGAAGCAAGAGGGTGGTCGGGGGGAGGGTTACACAGTTTTAAACAACCAGATCTCATGAGACCCTCTATCACAAGACAGTACCAAGGGGATAGTGCTAAAAATCATCCATGAAGGATCCACCCCCGTGATCCACTCACCTCCTGCAAGGCCCCACCTCCAACACAGAGGATTACAATTTAACAAGAGATTTGGGTGAAGACATAGATCCAAACCTTATCAGTAACCCTGGCAAGTTAGTGAGGGAGACAGCTTGACTACAGTGATGTTTCTCTGCTTTTGCAGAAAGAAGAAAGAAATACAGAGGATTACACTTGGAGTAACTTGGTGACACAGGGAGTCACTCAGTCACATTGGAATCATTTGTCCACCTGTAGTCTGTCTCTTTCCCTATATCGTCCCTCTACAAATCTGTTGTTCAGATTATTTCCTTTCTTCTGGCTCTCCCTTTAGATTCTAATGGAAGCTTATTTCTAAGAAGTTTTGTGTAGAAACAGGGCACACAGTGTTTGGAACCACACTGCTAGGGATTGTAGCCCAGCTCTGCTACCTACTAGATGTGAGATGCTGGGTAAATTACTTTATGTCTTAGTGTTCTCATCTGTAAAATGGGAGAGATTGATAATGTCTTCTTTATAGAATTATTGTGAATTAGTACATGAAAACACTTAAGCTAGTACGTGGCAAAGAATGAGAGGTGAATACATGTTAGCTATTTCATAATTATTGTTATTATTGCCCAGGAGTTACATCCCTCAGCTGGAGTATTACTTAGGTACAGAAGTCTTCAGGGGCTCTGAAGGCGAAGTTTCTGAAGAAAGGTTACCCATAGAGAGCATGTGGCCTTGATGCTAGCAATGAGCAATTCTGCATAAAAAATGACTGGCACAGGAAGTAGATTGGATGGATTAGGTAACTGCTTTGAAAAGCCTGGTAGTTTCTGTCACTGCTGATTGGCTGGGAAGTTGCAGGTTCTTTGTGGGAAATGAAGCTCTGTCTGGGAGAAGGGCAACAGGCCTCCCAAAGGGTATTTTCTGCTGCCATCACTCTAGAACCTTCCCAGACCACAGAGGGTGATTCAAAACCTTTCATTTTTTTTAAGATGGATTCTCATTCTGTCACCCAGGCTGGACTGCAGTGGCACAATCTTGGCTCACTATAACCTCCACCTTCAAGATTCAAGCAATGCTCATGCCTCAACCTCCCGAGTAGCTGGGACTACAGGCACATGCCATCACACTCGGCTAATTTTTGTATTTTTAGTAGAGATAGGGTTTTGCCATGTTGGCCAGGATGGTCTCCAACTCCTGACCTTAAGTGATCTGCTCACCTCAGCCTCTCAAAGCACTGGGATTACAGGCATGAGCCACTGTGCCCAGCCAAAATCTTTCATTGTTCACATGTCTAATTCTGCTATAAAACTGTGGTTGTCCTCTTAACTATGACAAAAATATGGACAACACTTGACCCTTCCTCTTTGTTCACAATTTCTGCTCAACTCCTGAGGAGACTAAAGACCTCTCCTCATCCCAGGGCAGAGCAAATAGAAGTATAGAAGTAGGTGAATCTAAAGTAGGGTTCCCAGCTGACTGATGAGTCCAGATTCTTTCTTGCTCCTCTGTCATCTTCAGTGTATCAGTGATATGTGTTTCTTCACAGCTGCAAGGTCCAGCAAGAAAAAATCCCTCTCCAGTCATGTCCAAAAGTAGGCAGGGTGTGAGAGAGTATTTCTGTTGTTTATTTCTCGCTTTATTCCATGAAATGTTATCTTGAAGTCCCATTGGACGGGACTTCATCACACATCTAAGCACTGACTCAAAGAGGTGCAGAAATTGATATCTGGATTTTTAGCTTCTTGGAATATGAGGAGAGCTCTGCTGGCAAAAAAAGCAGGGTAGGAAAATGGCTGCTAGAAGCTAGGTGCATGGCATGTGTTTGTAGTCCTGGCTACTTGGGAGGCTGAGGCAGGAGGATCACCTGCATCCAGGAGTTCCAGTCTAGACTGGGCAACATAGTGAGACCCCTGTCTCTTAAAAAAAGAAAGACAAGAAAATGACTGTTAGGTTGGCAATTAAAAGTGTCTGCCACACAATGGTAATACCACTTTCTGTTATATGATCACTTTACATTCTAAACGACCACACTTCAGCAGGCTAACATAGCTTGTTGGGTCTAAATAGATCTGCTTAAAGATGTTACTGTCTGCAAGCAAATCCTTCTGTCTTCCCATGGACCATCCCATCAGACTGAGTCCTGATTCAATATTGTGGTGGCCAGGGAGCCCTCTGTGTCTTTTTCCTTTAGGCTTCTGTAGAATTTGCGGTCCCCTAAGAACCAATTTAATTTAATTAATCTAATAAAGGACAGCAAAGGAGAAGGCTGCTATTGTGCTGCAATGCTCAGGAGGTAGCTTTGTGTTTGCTTATTTTTTTTAAAGTTTGATTAAAAATCCAATAGAACAAACAGGTTACAATGTATAATTATCATTAATCACAGCACAGATTATCTTCATGAATTTGTGAAAAAAAATATTCCAGTAATCTTATCTAGTCTTATACCACAGAGGTACATTTGCTGGGGAGTTCTCTTTTATCTTTCTCCCAGGTTCTGTTCTGTCCCAATATTAGAAACTTTAATTATTTTGCAGGGCATATTTTCTATTTTATTATTATTATTGTTACTGTTTTAAAAACTATCATTTGTCAAATCCAATCAGATTTAGCAGTGGAGACTTATTTCCCACCTTTTTGAGCAGTTGTTTTTTGCTTAAAAAAAAAAGAAAAAAAAAGGTTCTTGTTTAACAATGCATGTTGGTTATACAAGAAAATACAAATAATATAAAATGATAGTAAAAAAGTAAAAATTCTCTCCACTCTCCATCCATGGCTCCCTCTCCATCCCAACTCCCCAAGGCCCCTGCCAGCCAATTCCCTATCCTGAAGTCCCCCTCCCAGTGCTGTCCACAGTTAACGATTTCACTCTTGATCTAGGCCTATACAAATATACATATATACATATGCACCTAGAGAGTTGTATGCTTTTCTTAAAAAAAACACATTATATATTATTCTAAAATTTTATTTTTCATTCAATGATGTATCTTGGTCAACTTTTCATATTCTTATGATATGTTAAATATGTCTATTAGGCATAGATATATTTAATCCTTCTCATCATATTATATTTCATATAATGTATCCTTTGCACATTTCAAAATATTTTTGTCTCCTACTCACCTCCTTTTTTCAAAGAAAACAGCTCCCCTTTAATAATGACTTTAAAGAGTTTTAAAAACAGCTCTAATGAACTTTATTAGTACTAAAATCTCGATAGAACAGAACCTTCTCTAGCTTGGAACTGGGCAGAGAAGATTCTATCTCTGATTTTATAGCGATGATGATTATGATACCTCCTACTTGTGTTTATACATCTTAAGACAATTTTTTATAAAGGATTTCATTTAAACTCCATCAAATAATATTTTGTTCTGTAAGTGCCTGTAGATTATCCTGATACCTGTTTTACTTGTAATAAAGTCTTACTATATGAACCTTGAACAGCAAGATAATATTATTATTACTCACACAATCATTATTTAATAAAGATGAATATTAGTAGCTCTAACATTACTCCATGCCCACCCTTACCCAAATTTGAATGTAGGTTTCCTGACTATATATTCGTTTTTCCTACTTTTAATCTTCAAATTACATGAAAAACAAAATCAACAAAATTAAAGGGAAAAAGACAATTCCACAACTGTAGTACTGAATTTTAATACTCTATCACAACAACTGATAGAAAAACTAGACCAAAAAATCAATAAAGATTTGGAAAATTCGAATAACACTAACAACCATCTTGATGTGATTAATATTTATATACCAGGAGCTGCTGAAAACACCTTTTCTTTTCTTTTCTTTTCTTTTCTTTAAAGATGGAGTTTCACTCTTGTTGCCCAGGCTGGAGTACAATGGCACGATCTCAGCTCACCGCAACCTCCGCCTCCCGGGTTCAAGTGATTCTCCTGTCTGAGCCTCCCAAGTAGCTGGGATTACAGGCATGAGCCACCACGCCTGACTAATTTTGTATTTTTAGTAGAGATAGCGTTTCTCCATGTTGGTCAGGCTGGTCTTGAACTCCCGACCTCAGGTGATTCACCCACTTCGGCCTCCCAAAGTGAGGGGATTATAGGCGTGAGCCACCGCAGCTTGCCTGAATATTCCTTTTCAAGAGCTTATAATATACTGATAAAAATAGACCATAAGCTAGGCCATAAAACAAGTCTCAATAAATTTAAAGAAATTAAATTATATAAGGTATTTCTCTGACTGCAGAGGAATTAAATTAGAAATTAATAGCAATACAATATGGAGGAAGCTCTTAAATATTTTGAAATAAAATATATTTCTAAATAATTCATGTGTCAAAGAAGAAATCATAGAAGACATTAGAAGATATTTTGAACTATATGATAAAGAACATATAACTTGTTGAAATTTGTGGGATAAAGCTAAAACAGTATTTAGAATGAAAGATAAAACTTAAAAGTTTTATATCAATGACCAAAGGTTGTACATTTACAAGAAGATAGAATAAAAGGAACAGAGTAAACCCAAATAAACAGAAGGAAGAGAAAGACAAAGAGCAGATTAATGAAAAAAATCTCAGATGAACAATAAGGAAAATTAACCAGTCAAAAAGTTGATTATTTGAAACAATCAACAAAATTGATAAACCCCTAGCTAGAATGATCAAGGTAAAGATTAAATACAAATCACCAATGTCAAGAATTAGATGTTCTTGTTACAGATCCTATAGGCATTAAAGAATAATATTCTATTACAAACGATTTTATGCCAATAGATTCAACAAGCTGGATGAAACGAACAAATTTCCTGCAAAATACAACTTATTTAAACTGATGCAGGATTAAACAGAAAACCTCAATAGCCATACAGCTATTAGATAAATTAAATACATTATCGAAAACCTCCTACAAATAAAACATCCTCCAGATCACAATGATTTTACTGGTGAATTCTATCAAATATCCAAGGAAGATGAAAAACCTCTATTACAATCTTTAACAGGAAAGAGAGGAGAGAATACTTCCCCCACTCATTTTATGAGGCAAGCATAACCTTCATCCTCAAACCTGAGAAAGACATCACAAAAGAGAAAGTTACAGATCAGTATCACTCAAGAATATTGATGCCAAATCCTTAGCATGAAATTAGAAAAAAATCGAATCAAGCTTCTATGAATGCAAGATTGATTTAAGATTCAAAACTCAATCTGTGAGGCAGACAGATCACCTGAAGTCAGGAGTTCAAGACCAGCCTGGCCAACATGGTAAAACCCTATCTATACTAAAAATACAAAAATTAGCTGGGCGTGGTGGCGGGAGCCCGTAGTTGCAGCTACTTGGGTGGCTGAGGCAGGATAATCGCTTGAACTTGGGAGGTGGAAGTTGCAGTTAGCTGAGATCACTCCACTGCACTCCAGCCTGTGTAACAATAGCAAAACTCCATCAAAAAAAAACAAAACAAAACCACCACAAACTCAATCTAGATGTCTCTTTTTTCCTGACAGGCCTGCGACTATTTATTTCTGCTAAGAGATACCAAGGTAGGCATATGGAACTTGCAGGAGAGCCCCAGCTACATCTCATTGTCTGGTCTAGGAAGCGTCTTCATTCCCATAGGCTCAAAACTCTCCTCCCTCATCCAGAGACACCAAGGCAGCTGGGGACAACAGTGGGTAAATTGCATTTCATCCCTGCCTCACTAAGAGACATCTGGTGACCTGGTCTGAATAAAACTCATCTGTCCCTTCAGCAGCACCAGAGGCATCAGATAAACCAAACAGACCAAAATAACACCCCAAGCTCTCTGAAAATTAAACTTCCATTGAAAGCACACTTCACAAAAGTAGGGGAAGATTTATATGCTAAACCTAAACACGGTGACTGCCAAAATAAAAGATTTACATAGGACCCAGAGTGTCCTAATCAAATAGAAAAATATACAGAATGAAACCAAGAAAATTACAATTTAATAAGAAACAATCAACTGCCACCAACACTGAGATAAATCAGATTTTAAAGCATCCATCTAAAAGTTTTTCAACAATTTATTGCAACTCTCTTGAAACAAATGAAAGTGAAAAAATAGAAAATGTCAAAAAGAAGTAGAGATGTAAAAAAAGAAGAAAACGGGAATCACAGAACTGAAAAATATAATAATAAAAAATTTAAAAACTTGCTTGATGGGTTCTACAGTACTGTGGAGATGAGAGAAGATAGAATCAGTGAACTTGAGGTCAGGTGTGGTGGCTCACACCCAGTATCCCAGTGCTTTGGGAGGCTTAGATAGGAGGATCACTTGAGGCCAGGAGTTCAAGAAGTCAGGAGTTCAAGATCAGCCTGGGCAACATAGTGAGACCTCATAAATATGGAAAAATGAAAAAAAAAAGAATCCATGAACTTGAGAACAGAACAATAGAATTCACTCAATCTGAACAACAGAGAGCACATAGAAGAAAAAAGCACTTCAGGGGCCTATTCAAAAATGTGACAATCCAGCATTTGTATTACCAGAGTCCCAGAAGGAGAGAAGAAAGAGAGTGAGGCTGAAAGAATATATGAAGAGATTTGATTGCAAACTCCCAAGTTTGGCAGAAGACACAATCTCACACATCCAAGAAACTGAGCAAATCCCAAGATAAGAAACCCAAGGAAGTCCATGCCAAGACACATGATAATTAAACTTGCAAATGAAAGATGAAGAAAAATCTTGAAAGCAGCCAGAAAGACACAATACATTATGTATGGGGGACACCAGTTTAAACAACAGTGGATTTTTAATCTGAAATCAAGGGGGCCAAAGAAAGTATCACATTATTTCTAAGGTGTTGAAAGAAAACAACTGTCAATCATAAATTCCATATCTGGTGGAATTATTGTTCAGCCATAAAGAGAACAGAAAAACATTGGAAGACAAGAAAAACTAAAAAGCTTTGTGGCTAGTAGAGCTACCATTAAGGATTGGCTAAAGGAATTTCTTAAAACAGGAAGAAAATAATAAAAAAGAAATCTTGACGCATCAGGAATGAAAAGGGAAAAACAGAAAGAACAGAAACATAAATATATACCACAGGCTATTCTTTTCCTCGGCAGTTTAATAAATCATATTCGATGACTGAAATAAAAATTATAACACTATTTGATGCTAGAGGCAATGATATTTAAAAGTGGGAAAAATAAAGGAACATAAATAGAATTGAGATTCTATACTTAAAAAGGTAAAATGATACTGATAGGTGCTTAAGATATGTGTAATTAAAATACCCAGAGTAATACTGTACAAAGATATGTAAACAACATGGGGGTTAGAGGCAGCAGTCCCCTGGGCAGTCAAAAATCCATGTAAAACTTTTGACTCTCCCAAAGCTTAAAACATTAATAGCCTCCTGTTGACTGGAAGCATTACTGATAACATAAACAGATGATTAAAATATATTTGCATATTATATGTATTGTATATAGCATTCTTATGAGCAAGCTAGAAAAATTAAAATGTTATTAAAAATCATAAGGAAGATAAATATATTTACTATTTATTAAGTGAAAATGGATCATCATAAATGTCTTCATCCTTACCATCTTCACATTGAGTAGGCTGAAGAGGAAGAAGAGTTGATCTTGCTGTCTCAGGGATGGCAGAGGCAGAAGAAAATCTACTGTCTTGGTCTCTTCATTGTTGCTGTAAAGGAATACCTGAGGCTGGGTAACTTATATAGAAAAAAAGGTTTATTGGGCTCACAATACTGATGGCTGGAATGTTTAAGATTGTTCATCTGCACCTGGTGAGGGCTCCAGGCTATTTCCACTCATGATGGAAAGTGAAAGAGAGTTGGCTGTACAGAGGTCACACAGTGAGGCAGGAAGCAAGAAAGAGTGGGGACATGCCAGACTCTTTTAAACAACTAGCTCTCAGAGGAACTAACAGAAAACTCATTTGCCCCTACAGGAAGGCATTTATCTATTCATGAGGGATCTGTCCCCACGATCCAAACAGCTTCCATTAGTCCCACCTCCAACATTGGAAATCAATTTCAACATGTGGTTTAGAATAGACAACATCCCAACCATAGCATCTGCATATAAGTAGACCCACACGGTGTAAACCTGTGTTTAATATAGTTGTCAGCTATATTTTTTAAAAACTTGCTATAAACAAGTCAGGAGGGAATTCTAAAAAAATGTTCAAGTAATACACAGGAAGTCAAAACAGAGAAATAGTGAAGTGAGATCTAGGGGAACCAAAAACAACTCAGGCCAAGATGGCCAACTAGAAGCAGTTACGGTGTGTGGCTCTAAAGGAGAGGAACAAAAGGCATGAGCAAACACAGCACCTTCAACAAACATCCGGGTACTCACACTGGAACGAATCAAGGAAACAACTCAACCCAAGCAAGGAAAGCAATGAAGAAAAGCAAGACAGGACAATGGGCTACCAAGGAGCAGGAACATGGAACCAGGGGAACCTCCCCCACCCAGGGAAGCACTGAGTGAATATGTGACCCTGGGAAATCACACTTTTCTCATGGATCTTTACAACCCTCATCAGGAGATCCCCTCATGAACCTACTCTACTAGGGCCTTCAGTCTGACACAGAAGCTGCATGGAGTTTCAGCAGAGCAGCCATTCAGGAACATGTGGAGGCTCAGGAGCTTTATGTACTCTGGCTCCAGGCTGCTCAGCAAACGTGACTGGTTTGTGACCTCTGTACATACTCCTAGGAAGGGGGCTAAATCCAGGAGGCCAAGAAGCAGTGGTCTTTGGGCCCCGCTTCCCTGGTGCCTCACAGGATAAGACCCACTGGCTTGGAATTCCAGCCAACCACCAGGAACAGTGTTGTCCCTACCTGGAATGGAGTTCCTGCAGGGAAGGGTGGGCTGCCATCTTTGCTGTTTGGATGACTCAGTTGTTCCAGCCTGAGGGCTTTGGAGAGTCCAGACTGACTGAGGGCATACGGGATGCCCTAGCACAGCACAGCTGCTCTACCAAAATATAGCCAGACTCCTTCATTAAGCTGGTTCCTGATCCATTCCTCCTCACTGGGAGGGACCTCCCAGCTGGGCCCTCTGGCTACCCCTGCTGGTGTTCTCCAGCAGATAGAGATTTGAATTCTCCCTGGGACAGAATTCTTGGTGGGAGGGGCGGGCTGCCATTTTGCTGTTTGGGTAACTTAGATGTTTCAGCCTCTTTAGATTTTCTTCTGCCTCTGCCATCCCTGAGACAGCAAGATCAATTCTTTCTTCTTTCTCCTCAATCTACTTAATGTGAAGATGAAAAAGATGAAGACCTTTATGATGATCCAGTTTCACTTAATAAACAGTAAATATATTTTTTCTTCCTTATGATTTTAAATAACGTATTTTCATTTTTGTAGCTTGATTATAAGACTACAGTATGTAATACATATAATATACAAAATATATGTTGTATTTGCTTTTTTTGGAGCGCCTAAGCTAACCAGGGGCAGAAGCGGTACCCCAGCACAGTACAGCTGCTCTACAAAAGCATGGCCAGACTGCTTCCTTAAGCAGGTCTCCTATTCCATTCCCCCTGACTGGTTAAGCCCTCCCAAGTGGGGTCCTTCACCGCCTCCTACAGGTGTGTTTGTGCTGGCAGCAGGTCCATACCTCCCTTGGACGGAGCTCCCAGAGGAAGGGGGCAAGTTGCCATCTTTGCTGTATTGCAATCTTCACAGGTGATACCTTCTGGTGCTGGAAAATCTGAGGTGACTAGGAACTGGAACAGAATCCCAACAAACTGCAGCAGCCCTGCAGAAAAGTGGCCAGACTATTAAAAGAAAAAAAAAATCCAAAGGTCGGCAACCTCAAAGATTGAAGGTAGGTAAGTCCACAAAGAAGAGAAAGAATCAGAGTAAGAATGCTGAAAACTAAAAAAGCTAGAGTACCCTCTTTCCTCCAAATGACTGCATCACCTCTCCAGCAAGGGTTCAGAATTGAGCTGAGGCTGAGATGGCTGAAATGGCAGAAATAAAATTCAGAATATGGATAAAAATGAACTTCACTGAGATAGAAGAGTATGTTGTAACCAATGCAAGGAAGCTAAAAATCATGATAAAGCATTGCAGGAGCTGACAGACAAAATAGCCAGTATAGAGAAGAACATAATGAACCTGATAGAGCTGAAAAACACAATACAAGAATTTCATAATGTAATCACAAATATCAATAGCAGAATAAACCAAGCAGAAGAAAGAATATCAGAGCTTAAAGACTGTTTTCCTTGGCTAGGCATGCTGGCTTACACCTGTAATCCCAGCACTGTGAGACATTGAGGCATGCTGATCACCTGAGGTCAGGAGTTTGAGACCAGCCTGGCCAAAATGGCGAAATCCCATCTCTATGAAAAATACAAAAAATTAGCTGGGTGTGGTGGCACAAGCGTGTAGTCCCAGCTAGTCAGGAGGTTGAGGCAAGAGAATTGCTTAAACCTTGGAGATAGAGGTTATGGTGAGCCAAGATCATACCACTGCATTCCTGTCTGGGCAACAGAGTGAGACTCCATCTCAAAAACAAACAAACAAACCAACCCAAGATCCATTGGTATGCTGTTTTCAAGACACCATCTCACGTGCAATGACACACATAGGCTCAAAATAAAGGGATGGAGGAAAATTCACCACGCAAATGGAAAACAGAAAAAAGCAGAGATTGCAATCCTAGTTTCTGTTGGACCACTGTGTAATCAAATTAGGAATCAAGACTAAGGAATTCATCCTAAACCATACAACTACTTGGAAATTGCATACCTGCTCCTCAATGACGTTTGGACAAATAACAAAATTAAGACAGAAACCAAAAAGCTCTTTGAAACTAATGAGAACAAAGATACAACACACCAGAACCTCTGGGACACAGCTAAAGCAGTGTTAAGAGGAACATTTATAGCACTAAATGTCCACATCAAAAAGTTAGAAAGATCTCAAGTTAATAATCTAACACGGCAACTGAAAGAACTAGAGAACCAAGAGCAAAGAAATCCCAAAGCTAGCAGAAGACAGGAAATAACCAAAATCAGAGCTAAACTGAAGTGGATTGAGACCCACACACACAAAAAGCCACTCAAAAGATCAATGAATCCAGGATATAATATTTTTGAAAAAAATAATAAAATAGATAGACCACCAGCTAATCTAACAAAGAAGAAAAGGAAGACTCAAATAAACACAAACAGAAATAATAAGAAGGATATTACCACTGACCCCACAGAAATTTAAACAACTGTAAGAGAATATTATAAACACCTCTATGCACATGAACTAGAAAATCTAGAAGAGATGGATAAACTGTGGACACATATACCCTCCCAAGGATGAACTAGGAAGAAATTAAATCCCTGAACAGACCAATAATGAGTTCTGAAATTGAGGCAGTAATAAATAGCCTACCAACCAAAAAAAGCCCAGGAGTATGTGGATTCATAGCTGAATTCTACCAGATGTACAAAAAGGAGCTGTTACCATTTCTACTGAAACTATTTCAAAAAATTGAAAAGGTGGAACTTCTCCCCAACTCATTCCATAATGCCAGCCTCATCCTGATACCAAAAACTGCCAGAGCTACAATAACAAAACAAAGAAAACTTCAGGCCAATATCCTTGATGAACATCAATGTAAAAATCCTCAACAAAATACTTCCAAACCAAATGCAACAGCACATCAAAAAGCTTATCTACCGTGATCAAGTAGGCTTCATCCCTGGGATGAAAGGTTGGTTCAACATATGCAAATAAATAAATGTGATTCATCACATAAATAGAACTAAATACAAAAACCACATGATTTTCTCAATAGATGCAGAAAAGGATTTCAATAAAATTCAACATCCCTTCATGTTAAAAACTCTCAATCAACTAGGTATTGAAGGACCATACCTCAAAATAATAACAGCCATCTATGACAAATCCACAGCCAACATCATATTGAATGGGCAAAACCTGGAAGCATTCCCCCTTGAAAACTAGCACAAGATAAGGATGCCCTCTTTCACCACTCCTATTCAACATAGTATTGTAAGTTCTGGCCAGAGCAATCAGACAAGAGAAAGAAAGAAGGGGTATTCAAATAGGAAGAGAGGAAGTCAAACTATTCCTGTTTGCAGATGACATAATCTTATATCTAGAAAACCCCATTGTCTCAACTCAAAAGCCTCTTAAGCTGATGAGCAACTTCAGCAAAGTATTAGGATACAAAATAAATGTGGAAAAATTGTTGGTATTCCTATACACCAACAATAGTCAAGCTGAGAGCCAAATCATGAATGAACTCCCATTCACAATTGACACAAAACAAATAAAATAACTAGGAATACACCAGGGAGGTGAAAGATTTCTGCAAGGGGAACTACAAATCATTGCTCAAAGAAATCAGAGATGATACCAACAAAGCGAAAAACATTCCATGTTCATGGATAGGAAAAATCAATATTGTTAAAATGGCCATACCGCCCAAAGCAATTTATAGGTCCCATTAATTGTATTCCCATTAAACTACCCTTGACATTCTTCACAGAACTTAGAAATAAGCTATTTTAAAATTCATATGTCACCAAAAATCGCCTGAATAGCCAAGGCCATCTTAAGTAAAAAAGAACAAAGCTGGAGGCATCACACTACCCAACTTCAAACTATACTACAGGGTGACAGTAACCAAAACAACATGGTAGTGGTACAGGAACAGATACATAGACCAATGGAACAAAATAGAAAACCCAGACATAATATTGCACTCCTACAACTATCTGATTTTCAACAATCCTGAGAAAAACAAGCAATGGGGAAAGGATTCCCTTTTCAATAAATGGTACTGGGATAACTGACTAGCCATGTGCGGGAGATTGAAACTGGACTCCTTCCTTACACCGTATTCAAAAATCTACTTGAGATGGATTAAATATATAAATGTAAGACCCTGAACTATAAAATCCTGGAAGACAACTTGGCAATACCATTCAGGACATAGGTATAGGCAAAGGTTTCAAGATGAAGATGCCAAAAGCAATTGCAACAAAAGCAAAAATTGACAAATGGGATCTAATTAAACTAAAGAGCTTCTATACAGCAAAATAAACTACCAACAGACTAAACAGATGATTTACAGAACAGGAGAAAATTTTTGCAATCTATGCGTCTTACAAAGGTCTAATCTCCAGCATCTATAAGAAACTTAAACGAATTTACAAGAAACAAATGACTCTATTAAAAAGTAGGCAAAGGACATGAAGAGACAGTTTTCAAAAGAAGACATACATGCAGTCAACAAGCATATGAAAGAAAGTTCAACATCATTGATCATTAGAGAAATGCAAATCAAAACCATGGTGAGATATCATCTAATACCAGTCAGAATGGGTGGTATTAAAAAGTCAAAACATAACAGATGCTGGCAAGGTTGTTGAGTAAAAGAAACACTTATACACTGTTTGTGGGAATGTAAATTACTTAAGCCATTGTGGAAGACAGTGTGGTGATTCCTTAAAGACCTAAAGACAGCAGTGCCATTCAACCCAGCAATACCATTACTGGGTAGATACTCAAAGGAATATAAATCATTTTATTATAAAGACACATGCATATGTATGTTCATTGCAGCAGTATTTACAATAGCAAAGACATGGAATCAACCTCAGTGCCCATCAATAATAGACTGCATATGGAAAATGTGGTACATGTACCATGGGAATACTATGTAGTCTTAAAAAAGAATGAGATAATGTCTTTTACAGGGACATGGTTGCAGCTGTAGGCCACTATCCTTAGCAAACTAACACAGGAACAGAAAACCAAATACTGCATGTTCTCACTTATAAGATGATAACACATGGACACATAGAGGGGAACAACATATCTTGGGGCCTTCAGAGGGTGGAGGGTGGGAGGACAGAGAGGGTCAGAAAAAGTAACTAATGGATACTAGGCTTAACTCCTGGGTATGAAATAATTTGTACAACACTCCCCCATGATGTATGTTTATTTATATAACAAATCTGTACATGTATCCTTGAACTTAAAATTAATGTTAAAAATTAAAAAAAAATAAAATGACAGATTTATGTGAGAATATAACAATTACCTTAAATGTAAATGGTCTAAATACACTAATAAAAAGGCAGATTGGTAGAGTATATAAGAAAATGTGACCCAAATGTATGCAGCATGTAAGAAACTCAGTTCAGTTTGGGTGTGGTGGCTTAAGCCTGTAATCTCAGCACTTTGGGAGGCCAAGGTTGGAGGATTGCTTGAACCCAAGAGGTCAAGACCAGCCTGCGCAACATAACAAGATCCAGCCTCAAAAAATATTAATTAATTTAAAGCAAAGAAACTCAGTTCAAATCAACAACATAGGTAGATTGAAAGTAAAAGGATGGGAAAAGCTATACCATGTAAACAATCAGTAATAGTAGAAGTGTCTATGTTAATATCTGATAAAGTAGGTTTGAGAAAAAGAAAATTACTAGAGCCAAAGAGAGACAGTAGAGCAAAATAACAGAACAAATTCGTCAGGAAGACATAAGGGTCCTAAATGTGTATGAATCAAACAACAGA
This sequence comes from Cacajao melanocephalus, assembly GCA_963573385.1. Classification (NCBI taxonomy): domain Eukaryota; kingdom Metazoa; phylum Chordata; class Mammalia; order Primates; family Pitheciidae; genus Cacajao; species Cacajao melanocephalus. Next base: position 36,403 of record CAUYLG010044420.1, on the reverse strand, counting down.
GCCTCAAAACACATGAAATAAAAATTGATGGAGCTGAAAGGAGAAATAGACAAATTCATGATTATGTCCCCTCCTTGCACATGCTATACATGCTATTTAAACAACACAATCACCAACAAGGTCTAATTGACATACATAGAAAACAGCTTCCAAGGCATCCATAAGACATTGATCAAGATAGGCCATGTCCTGGCTATAAAGCAAACCTTAACAAATATAAAAGAACTGAAATTATACAGAATGTATTCTCTGATCTTAATGGAATCAAACTAGAAATCAATTACAGAAAAACAATAAAGGAAAAGCTCTAAAATGTGGAAATTAACAGACTTCAAAATATTCCATTGCTCAAAAAGGGAGTCTCAAAGGAAATTTTAAAGTACTTTACATTCAATGAAAATGAAATTGTAACTTATCAAAATTTGTAGAATGCAGTTTAAAGCAGGGCTGAGAGGGAAATTTATAGCACTATGCTTATATTAGAAATGAGGGAAAGTCAAAATAGAGAAAAAGTAAAGTGAGATCTAGAGGAAACACATTTTAAAAACCCAATAAAATGGCAGATTTACGTGACAACATAACAATTATCTTAAATGTTAGTGGTCTAAATACACTAATCAAAAGACAGACTGGTAGAGTATACAAGAAAATGTGGCTGAATTGTATACCGCATATAAGAAACTCAGTTCAAGATGGGTGCATTTAAAATCAACGCAGTGGCTCGTGCCTGTAATCCCAGCACTTTGGGAGACTGAGTAGGGCAGATCACTTGAGGTTAGAAGTTTGAGACCAGCCTGGCCAACCTAGTGAAACCCTGCCTCTACTAAAAATACAAAAATTAGCCAGGTGTGGTGGTGGGCACCTGTAATCTCAGCTACTTAGGAGGCTGAGGCAGCAGAATTGCTTTAACCTGAGAGGTACAGATTGCAGTGAGCTGAAATTGCACCACTGCACTCTAGCCTGGGCAACAGAGCAAGACTCCATCTCAAATTAAAAAAAAAAGAATAAGAAGAAGAAGAAAAAAAAATAAAATTAATACAGTACTACTTTAAGAAATTAGAAAAAAGGAGCAAAATAAAACAAAGCAAGCAGAAGAAATAAAATAAGAAAAGAGCAGACATCAATGAAACAGGAAATAATAGAGAAAATTAGTGAAAAGAAAACCTAATCCTTAAGAAAAAAATCAACAAAATGGATGAACCTCTGGTAAAACTGGCCAAAATAAAAACAGATGAGAAAGAAATACCCTATGTCAGGAATGAAAAAGCTATCACTATAGATCTTGCAACCATTAAAAACACAGTAAGATAATACTATTAACAACTTTATCGTCATACATTCAACAACTCAGAAGAAATGAACTAAATCCTCAAAAACCACAAATTACCAAAACTCAACCATTATGAAACAGACAATCTGAATAACCCTGTAAGCATTAAAGAAATTGAGTTCATAATTGAAAAGCTCTTGTAAAATAAATCTTCAGGCCAAGATAGCTTCATTGGATAATTCTATGAAACACTTGAAGAAAAATTAACCTCAATTTTATATAATGTATCCCAGAAAACAGAAGAAGAAATACTCCTCAACTTATTTTCTGAGGTTAATATTACCCTAATACCAAACTAGATAAAGACAATACAAAAAGAGACCACTGCACATCAATCTCTCTCATAAACTTAGATGCAAACATCTTCAACAAAATATTAAGAAACCAAATACAACAATCTGCTAAAAAATTATATACCATGTTCAGTGAGAGTTTACTACAGCTGTGCAAGGCTTATTCAACATTTGAAAATAATATAATGCACCATATCAACAAACTATAAGAGAGAACTCATATATATTTATAATACATCATATATATATAATGCATCATACACACACACACACACATACACACACACACACACTACTTAAAAACCTACCAAAGATTTCCAAGACTTTTTTTTTTTTTTTTTTTTTTTGAGACAGAGTCTTGCTCTGTTGCCAGGGTGGAGTACAGTCTGGCTCACTACAACCTCCAACTCCTGGGTTCAAGTGATTCTTCTGCCTCAGCCTCCTGAGTAGCTGGGACTACAGGTGCATGCCACCACACCCAGCTAATTTTTGTGTGGTTAGTATAGATGGGGTTTCACCATGTTGCCAGGATGTTCTCAATTTCTTGACTTTGTAATCCATCTGCCTTAGCCTCCCAAAGTGCTGGGATTACAGGCATTGAGCCACCATGCCTGGCCAAGACTTTTACACTGAAAATGTTGCTGAGATTTTAAAGAAGATCCAAATAAATTGAGATATATACCATGTTCATGGGTTGTTAAACTAAATATTGTTAAAACTTTACTCCAAGTTGATCTACGTATTATACTAAATCCCAATCTAAAGTCTACTCATCTTTTTAAACAAAAATTGAGTTTTTACTGACAAAACAGTTTCTTTTAACTTTTAAGTTCAGGGGTACATGTGCTGGTTTGTTACACAGGTAAACTTGTGTCATGGGGGTTTGTCGTACAGATTATTTCATCATCCAGAAATTAAGCCTAGTATCCATTAGTTATTTTTCCTGATCCTCTCCCTCCTCCCACTCTCCAATCTCTGAAAGGCCCCCAATTTGTGGTGTTCTTTCTCTGTGTCCATGTGTTCTCATTATTTAGCTCCCACTTATAAGTGAGAACATGCAGTCTTTTGTTTTCTGTTCCTGTGTTAGTTTGCCAAGGATAGCGGCCTCCAGCTGCATCCATGTTCCTGCAAAGGAGATGATCTCATTCTTTTTTATGGCTGCATAATATTCTACAGTGCATATGTACCACATTTCTTTATTCATTCTATCACTGATGGGCATGTAGGTTGATTCCATGTCTTTGCTATTGTGAATGGTGCTGCAATGAACATACACATTCATGTGTCTTTATAATAAAATGATTTATGTTCCTTTGTTTATGTTTCCCAGTAATGGGATTGCTGGGTTGAATGGCATTGCTGTCTTGAGGTCTTAGAGGAATCACCACACTGTCTTTCACCATGGCTGAAGTAATTTACATTCCCACCAACGATGTATAATCATTTCTTTTTCCCCATAAACTTGCCAGCATCTGTTATGTTTCACTTTTTAATAGTAGCCATTCTGACTGGTGTTAGATGATATCTCACTGTGGTTTTGATTTGCATTTCTCTAATGATCAGTGATGTTGAGCTTTTTTGTTTTTTTCATATGCTTGTTGGCTGCATGTATTTCTTCTTTTGAAATGTGTCAACAAAACAGACTTTAAAATTCCATGTAGATGCAAATAAATTAGAATTGCCAAAACAAAGAAGAATGAAGTTGGAAACCTCAGTGTACATTGGATTGGAGCATATCTCTTCTCTCTTATTGTATTCATCATGTTTTACTGTAATCGTTACTAATGTAAGGGACCTGTCTTAATCACCTCTGTGACCCTTCACACAATTACAAATGTTTTCAGTAAAATGTGTTGCATTGGTTAAAAGTAAATACAATTTCGTATTCATATGATTTTTATTTGAGAAAAAAGGAAAGACTGGGCATCTCAACCACTGAACAAGTGGGCAGGACTCTACGTAATAACATCAGAAATAGGGCCAGCTTTTTCTTTCTCCAAGAGCAAGGTCCAGAATCTTCAGACTCTGGTTTCCATTTAACACATGGGGAACATCCCTCGACGTTATTCAGTGAGTTTGGTTTTACATCAAGGAATTACTTGGAGTCTAGCTTCAGTCAATCTTGGATTGAATTATTCATGGCAATTACTGCTTGCCTATTAACATCTTTCTTATATTGACTCTGATGATTCTAGTCTTCGATTGCATGTGGCTTCTCTACCTTTAACATCATACATCACTCAAATCTCTAAGGTGAGCTCTCTTCTTTCAATATTTAAGGTAAACTCCTTAGTTCTGGACACCAGCCCATGGATTTTACATCTTGCCAATTCTCTAATACTTTATTCTTAATCCACAGCCTCGTGGACTTTCAAAAATAGCTCTGATAATGCCAAAAGGCCATATACTTTATCAGAAGTTGCAAATTGGTATTGGTCCATGTTCGTGTATTTCCAACCATTATTCATACCCAAAGTTGTTTGCTTGTGACAAGATTTGACCCAGTTTAGTGCCCATTGAGATTATCCATCATGGCTTTTGAAATAATCTGTTTTTTGATTATTTATCTCCTGGAAACTTTACAGCACACTACTGAAGTCATTCCAGCTGAAGCTGGTTTTCCCTTTCATTAGGTCATTAAGGACAGCATCAAATCAAGTATACAAAGAAGCCTTTTCCGTCCAGAAAAATTTAAAGTGCTCCAATTCCATTTTCTGGGTTTCTCATTCTCACATTTTCTAACCAAGAAGATTTAGATAGTGTCAAGGTGAGGCAAAACAAATAATCTGTTTAGATAAATATATTCAACACTGTCTTCTCTGAGGGTAGGTGTAGGTGAGAGAAACAAGGCATATGCATTGAATTATCAGACTTAATCTCACAGGTGTCATCTACATGTAGATGCTGGAGTCTACATCCAACAAATCACTGTTTGTTGGGCATCTATAGCATGCCACATGAACACTCTGAGGATTCTAGACATAGGTATGCAAATCAGGCAAAGAAGTATGTAATAAAGATCAATGAAGAAGTATAAAGTAATGCTATTGGAACTGAAGAGGGAAAAACCTTCCATTTGGCCAGACCCTAGGAGATTTCATGGCAGAACATGGTGTTTGAGCTGGGCCTTGAAGTATAGATAACAGTTTCATCAGGAAGGGAGGATATGCCATATGGATAAAACAGCACATGCGAAAATCTAGAGATTGGAAAGTCGTAGGCTATGTGCATAATCTTCTGGTCAGCAAAACTTCAATATGCCAGCTGCTTCCTTTCTAAGGGTGAAGATATAGAAAACAGCTGGTAAGTTTGATTAAGAGCTAACTCTGAGCTGAGTGTGGTGGTTCACACCTGTAATCCCAACAATTTGGGAGGCTGAGACAGGGAGATCACTTTAGGGTCAGGAGTGCAAGGCCAGCCTGGCCAACATGGTGAAACTCTATCTCCACTAAAAACAGAAAAATTAGCCAGCCATGGTGGCACATGCCTGTAATCTCAGCTACTCAGATGCTGAGGCACAAGAATAGCTTGAACCTGAGAGGTGGAGGTTGCAGTGAGCCAAGATCCTGCCACCGCACTCCAGTGTAGGTGACAGAGCGAGACTCCGTCTGGGGAATGGGGAGATTGAAAAAAAAAAGAGTTAACCCTGGACAGAAGCATTGTAGAAATTGCTCACTTGTAGGAGTAGATACGCTTTCTCAAATAGTAGCTTACTCACTCAGTAGACTCCAGTCCATATTTAAAGATATGATTCCTATGCCTGTGCTCTGTTAACAACTGCGGAAAGGGAGAAATTGGGAATCATTGTGTTTGATGGGTACAGAGTTTCAGATTTGCAAGATGAAAAAAGTTCTGGAGATTGATGACAGTTGTATAACAACATGAATGTATTTAACGCCACCAAATTGCACACATAAAAATGGTCAAAATGGTAAATGCTGTTATTTATATTATACTACAGTTTAAAAGACATATGTGCTGAGAAATTGAAATTTTATATATTCAACCAAAACGCAAAGGGCTTCACAATCACCACAGTAAAAATGAGGCATTTTTGAAAACAGGGAGAAGTCATTTCCTTGCTTACTCATTGTAAATGCTACTTGACAAAAGTTTCGTTTGAGTATCGAAACGTATTAATTGAGGCCTTTGGTATTCAGCAGTCAAATGCCGGGTTTCGATAATCCTCTTTGTTCTTTCTCTGATGTTCTTATTTCCAGAATCTAATTCTCCTGGGGAATGTACTACTCCCTTACAGCAGGTGATCAGTTTTTATAATCATTCAAAACTTTGAGGCAGTTATGGGTAGGAGGCCACAGGAGGGAGAGATGCTATTATCTCAGGGACACCGTATTAAGATTAAATTGGATTCATCAGTTCCTTCTAGAAAAAGGAATGAGAGCTAGTACTTTCTGAGCACCCTTAACACCCATGGTTTGAGCAACCACACTGGGCACTTGTGTGTATGTTATTGTATTTAATTCTGATGGCATAGGAATAAAGGAAAATTTGTCAAATCATAAGAGTTTGCAAGTGTTTTTCCTCTTCTCATTTCTAAGGGCAGAGTCCTGTTAACTTATTACTCAGGGAACTACCTTTGTTGTAAACAAAATTGAGACATAGAACTTCAGTTGATCCACAGTTCAACGCTTGGACATTTTGTACAAACAGTACTTTGGCTTGGGGCTGGCCTGTGTATTGTATGTTTAGTGGCATCTCTGGCCTCCACTTGGGAATCCTGGATATACATGTTAAAGGGTTGAGGCTAGGAGGGGACAGGGAAGTGAGACTAGAGAGGTGATAGAGCTGGATGTTTAGGACTATTTTTGGGAGAGAAAAAGAAGGGGAATTTCTGAAACAATTCAGAAAGACAGAGTCCCAGAATAATTTTTAAGAAGTTATCTATTAAGAGTGAATATTCCCCCTTACAATTTTCTTGAACATTTACATCAAGATTTGAGTTGTTCTGAACTGTGCTTTTCTACTGGTTTGTTTTTCTTTCTTTTCTTTGGTAGGGGATGGAGTCTCATTCTGTAGTCCAGGCTGGTGTGCACTGGCACGATCTCGGCTGACTGCAACCTCCGCCTCCCGGGTCCCGGTTCAAGCAATTCTCCTACTTCAGCCTCCCAAGTAGCTGGGATTACAGACACGAGCCACCATGCCTAGCTAATTTTTGTATTTTTTAGTAGAGATGGGGTTTCACTATGTTGGCCAGTCTGGTCTTGAACTCCTGACCTCATGATCTGCCTGTCTCGGCCTCCCAAAGTGCTGGGATTGCAGGCGTGAGCTACCGTACCCGGCCAGTTTGCTGTTTTTATGATGTGATTTTGTGTCCAAACTGGGCCACATGGTAGGGTTGTGTGTAGATTTTTTTGTGGGTTATACTTAGAACAGTTCTTTGTAAAATCCTTAGGCTTCAATGATGTTTAATTTTCCCATTAGAAAAGTGGTAAGAATTAATTAAATGATAATCACTGATGGAGTAGTGATAGAGTTTTCAATGAAAGGTTAAATTCTTCTTTAACTTCATTCTTTAGTATTTTCCACATTTTCTAGAAGTTGCCCTTACCTCTTAGAAAGGTCAAATTGCATATTGTACCATTTTTTTTTTTTTTCTTGAGACAGAGTCTTGCTCTGTCGCCAGGCTGGGGTGCAGTGGCACAGTCTTGGCTCACTGCAACCTCTGACTCCCTGGTTCAAGCAATTCTCCTGCCTCAGCCTCTCCTGTGGCTGGGATTACAGGCACACGCCACCATGCCCAGCTAATTTTTTTTGTATGTTTAGTAGAGATGGGGTTTCACCATGTTGGCCAGGATGGTCTCAATCTCCTGACCTCAGGTAATCCGCCCGCCTCCTCCTCCGCCTCCCTAAATGCTGGGATTACAGGTGTGAGCCACCACGCCCGGCCATATATTGTACCATTCTGTCATTTTTTTTTATACTTTCACAAGAACCAAACCATATTTAGCTTTCTTTTATTTCTTTTTGATACAGGGTCTCACTCCATTGCCCAGGCTGGTGTGGAGTGGTGCAATCACAGATCACTGCAGCCTCAACCTCCCAGGCTCAATAATTCTCTCACCTCAGCCTCTTGAGTAGCTGGCTCTACGGGCATGAGCCGCCATAGCCGACTAATTTTTTATTTTTGTGTAGAGACAGGGTCCCTGTATGTTGCCCAGGTTGGTCTCAAACCCTTGGACTTAAGTGATTCTCTTGCTTTGGCTTCCCAAAGTGTTGGGATTACAGGCGTGAGCCACGGTGCCAGGCCAGTTTAGCTTTCTAGAGCTTGTAAAAAGACTAGTAAGAAAAGACACCCTTGCCCTCACCTCCCTCCCCCATTTTTTAAATGATTACATTCAGAGGAAATTTAACATCTGACCATCAGGTCTGTCTGTACATTTCTTACTGCTGCTGTAATAAGTTATAACAAATTTAAGGGCTTAAAAATATAAACATTAACTCACAGTTCTGGAGGTCCAAAACCAGTCTTAGTGAGCTGGAGTCAAGGTGTGGTAGGGATGCACTCCTTCCAGAGGCTTCAGAGAAGAGACTGTATTTCCTTGCTTTTTCTAGCGTCTAGATATTTCTTAGCTTACGGCCTTGCATCACTTCAACGTCTGTTTCTCTCATCACAGCTCCCTCTCTTTTTCACCTGCCTGCCTCTTTCTTAATAAGGACGCTTGTGATTACATTGGCCCTACCTGGAAAATCCAGGATCATCTCCCTTCTGAAGATCCTTAATCACATCTGCAAAGTATCTTCACATGTTCCAGGGATTAGAATGTCGACATCTTTGGGGGCCATTATTCTAAATACCATGGTAAGGGTAGAAGAATGTGCAGTGTGGCTGGGCGCGGTAGCTCTGTAATCCCAGCGCTTTGGGAGGTCGAGGCGAGTAATCACTTGAGGTCAGGAGTTTGAGACCAGTCTGGCCATCATGGTGAAACCCTGTCTCTAATTTTAAAATGTAAAAATTAGCTGTGTGTGGTGGCAGGTGCCTGTAATCCCAGCTACCCAGGAGGCTGAGGCAGGAGAATCAATTTAGCCCAGGAGGCGGAAGTTGTAGTGAGCCAAGACTGCGCCATTGTGCTTTAGCCTGGGATAGAGCAAGGCTCCATCTCAAAAAAAGAAAAAGAAAAAAGAATGTTTGGTGTGCGTGGTCTCATTCTGATAATATGCTTGAATTGTTCCACAGATTTGATTTTTTAAAAATATATAAAATCTTTAGGCTTAAATAACATTTAATTTTTATATTAGAAAAGTGATAAGAATTTATCAAATGATAATGATCTTGATGGAGTACTGACAGAGTTTTTAATAAAAACTCAAGCTCCTCTTTTACCCCATTCCCAGTATCTAATTAACAGGTCTATTCAGAAGAACAGAGCGATGTCTACAGCAAGTTCAGTGGTTCTTCTGAAACATATGACACATCTGATAGTTATATCTATGGAATAAAATCTCTCCCAACAGATTCAAAAGGATCACACCCCAAGCACAGTGCATGGCACACAGTAGTGGCCCATGAATATTGGCTAAATGACCAAAAGCCTGTACAGCCACACCAGGTTTTATTAACGTTGAAATACATTGGCAGGAGATGGGCCCAAAAGCTGTTAAGTCATTTGTTACGTATTTAGGGATAATGTGATCTGATCGGCGCCATGTATTTTCTGGTGACGCTCATGATTTGAGTGTATTAGAATTTATGGTGTTTCATTTCTCCTATTCCTTATGAAGCTTATGCTGAAGCCATTTTCTCTGAAGCTTCTCCTCTTTACTCAGTTTCATCATACTTGATGGGGCAAAATCCTGTATGCTTCAAAATAGCTCCTTCTGGAAGTTCAGTTGAGGGTTGAAGAGAGCAGAGTGTAGGAGTTAAGACCATGGGCTCAGCAGCCAGGCAGATGGTGGGCTCAGATTCTGTCTCGGCCTCTTGCTAGAGGCCATAGGGCCAACCCTAACCCTCAGTTTTCTCACTGGAAAAGGAGAATAGTGCACCCCGATTCAGGGTTGTGGCAAGGATTCAAGGGGAACCATGTGAAATGCAGTCAGTGCCTGCCATTCAGTGCCCACTTAGTACATGGGAACTCATATTTGTCCAATTGAATTATTACCTATCAACCCACTGGGTTGTAAAACAGACCTTCTAGCATTTTTTCTGTGTCCATGACTATTTTGAGGAGGCTTTTTGGGGAAAAACCTATTTAGACAAGAGGATATTTATGTCTCATCAACTTTTTGGAAAGTGGCAGGTGTAAATAGATAAGAAAATGAATATATCGTATGCACAAAATACTAACAAATACAACAAAACAAGAGGCTCTGGCTGGCTCTCACCCTTCTCACCCTTTGCCCAAGGCTTACAGGTAAGCATGGAATGAACATAACAATCTGCTGATATTGTCTGAGCTCCTATGATGTGCAGTGCTTGCCAGCGATGCATGAGAGATAGGAAAGATGTGAAAATGAGGCCGTGTTGCTCTGTGTCTTTGCAATTAACCAGTGACCTCCTATGAGCTTTATAGGAATCACCTCTCATGATCATAACCTGCAATGCCAGAATTTCCACCCCATGTCATAGAAGAGGAAATGGAAACACCCTTGGGAGGTAAGGCCGCTGGCCTGTCCCATGGCTAAATGGAGTGTGAACTCAGGCCTGCATCTGACTCATATGGCCCAGTTCCTGCTCACTCTGCCTTCCTGCCTCTCACTCACTATACTCAAGGAGAATATTGAGTTGTGGAGAGAATATCTATATGCATGAACAAACTCTGTAACACTGAGACCTATGAAATGGGCACAAACTATAGGGTAGAGACAATAGGGTGGCTCTGGGAGTTCCTAGCAAGAGGCCTGGAGTACCCATGAAAATGGTGAAGTCTGACCTGGGTCTTAGAAACAACAGCCATCAGAAACTCCAAGGAGATAGATGGGGTTGTCCAAGTAAGCAAGATGGCCTGAACAAAGTGGGGATGAGAGGAGGCGCAGGGAAGGAGGACAAAAATTTCGATTAAAAAAAATTTTTTTTTTTGACGGACTTTCGCTCTTGTCGCCCAGGCTGGAGTGCAGTGGCGTGATCTCTGCTCACTGTAACCTCTGCCTCCTGGGTTCAAACCATCCTCCTGCTTCAGCCTCCCGAGTAGCTGGGATTACAGGAGCCCACCACTACACCCGGGCAATTTTTTTTTTTTTTGAATTTTTAGTAGAGGTGGGTTTTCGCCATGTTGGCCAGGCTGATCTCAAACTCCTGACCTCAGGCGATTGGCCCACCTCAGCCTCCCAAAGTGCTGGGATTACAGGCGTGAGCCACCACACCCAGCCAGAAGGTTCAACTTTCATGTTTGCTCTTGGACTGATTAGTAGTGTACTTAATTGGAAATTGTGAAGCTGTTTATGGGTTGGAGAGAAGGCTGATCAATTGGCAATGTATGCCTCAGGTAGGCTATTAAGTAGAGAAAGAGTCACGCATTTGATTAAGAATTGCCTACAAGGCTATGACTGCATCCATTCAAGTAAAATACAGAGCAGTGGGCAGACTGTCGTTATAAGCGTAATGGAATTGACTTAGGGTTTTTAACTTCTTTCAAAAGGCCCTTGATGGTGTAGAATGAGTAATGAAATTCAAAACATGAGGTATAAAATGGTGCAGCTGCTACAGAAAATAAGTTAAACACAGAATCACCATAAGACCTAGCGATTCCACTCTGAGGTATAGACACGCATACCTTGGGGTTTTTCTTTTTTTCCCTTCCCTTTATCATGCCTCACAGATACTGCATTTTTTAAGATTGAACGTTTGTGGCAACCCTGTGTTGACTGAGTCCGTCAGCACCATTTTTTTCAGCAGCCTGTGCTCACTTTGTGTCTCTGTGTCACATTTTGGTAATTCCAGCAATATTTCAAACGTTTTTATTATTACCATATCTGTTATGGTGCTCTGTGACAATTCTTCTGTGTTACTACTGTAATTGTTTTGAGGTTCCACAAACCGCGCCCATATTAGGCAGCAAACTTAATCAATGAACGTGGTGTTCTGACTACTCCACTGACAGGCCATTCTTCTGTCTCTTCCTCTTTCTCTGTGTCTCTCTCTCCCTTTGAACCTCTCTGTTCTCTGAGACAGAACAATATTCAAATTAGACCAGTTAATAACCTGATAATGGCCTCTAAGTGCTGAAGTGAAAGGGACAATTGTGTGTCTCTTACTTTGAATTAAAAGCTAGAAATGATTAAGGTTAGTGAAGAAGGCATGTCAAGAGCTGAGACAGGCCAAGCACAGTGGCTCACGCCTGTAATCCTAGTGCTTTGGAAAGCTGAGGTGGGAGGATCACTTGAGGCCAGGAGTTTGAGACCAGGCTGGGCAACATAGTGAGATCCCAACTCTACAAAAAAGTTAAAAATTAACTGGATGTGGTGGCTCGTGCCTGTGGTCCTAGCTACTAGAGTCCAAGGAAGGAGGGTCACTTGAGCCCAGGAGTTCAGGAGAGCAGTGAACTATGTACTTTAAGCTGGGTGACAGAGTGAGACCCTGTCTCAAGAAAAAAAAAAAAGAACAAGAAAAAAAAAAGCCGAGATAGGCTAAAATCTAGGCCTCTTGTGCCAAACAGTTAGCCAAGTTGAGAATGCAAAGGAAAAGCTCTTGAAGGAAATTAAAAGTGCTACTGCAGTGAACAGTGCTGGTAGGGAGAAAGTTTGAGTGGTCTGGATGGAAGATCAAAAAGTCACGACATTCCCTTAAGCTAAAGCCTAATCCAGAGCAAGGTCCCAATTCGCTGCTTCCTTTTTTTTTGGTGGGGGAGGGGCGGAGTCCTGCTCTGTTGGCCTAGGCTGGAGTGTAGTGGCACAATCTTGGCTCACTGCAACCTCTGCCTCCTGGGTTGAAGCACTTCTCGTCCTCAGCCTCCTGTGTGGCTGGGATTACAGGCATGTGCCACCATGCCCGTTTAATTTTTTGTATTTTTTAGTAGAGATGGGGATTTGCCATGTTGGCCAGGCTGGTCTTGAACTCCTGGCCTCAAGAGATCTGCTCACCGCAGTCTCCCAAAGTGTTGGGATTACAGGCGTGAGCCATTGCGCCCAGTCCAATTATCTTCACTTGTATGAAGGCTAAGATAGGTGAGGAAGGTGCAGAAGAAAAGTGTGAAGCAAGCAGGGGTTGATTCATAAGGTTTAAGGACTGATGCTGTCTCCATAACATAAAAGTGCAAGGTGAAGCAGAAAGTGCTGATAGAGAAGCTGCAGGAAGTTATTCTGAAGATCTAGCTAAGATCATCGATGAAGGTGGTTACACTAAACCTCAGATTTTCAATGTAGATAAAAGCAGTCTTCTGTTGGAAGAAGATGCCGTCTAGGACTTTTCTACCTAGAGAGGGGAAGTCAAAGCCTGGTTTCAAAGCTTCAAAGGTCAGGCTGTCTCTCTTGTTAGGAACTAATGCAGCCGATGACTTTAAGTGGAAGCCAGTGCTCATTGGCCATTCCCAAAACCCTAGGTCCTTGAGAATGATGTGTAATCAACTGCCGTGCTCTAGAAATGGAACATGAAAACCTGGATGACACAGATCTGTTTACAGCATGATTTACTGAACATTTTAAGCCCACTGTTGAGACCTAAGAAAAAAAGATTTCTTTCAAAATATTATTGCCATTGAAAATGAACCGGGAGCTCTGATGGATATATACAAGGAGATGAATGTTGTTCTCATGTCTGCTAAGACAGCATTCATTCTGCAGCGCATGAATCAAGAAATAATTTCAACTTTCAAGTCTTATTATTTAAGAAATACATTTTGTGAGACTATAGCTGCCATAGATACTGATTCCTTTGATTCATCTAGACAGTCAATTGAAACCCTTCTGGAAAAGATTAACCATACTAGATGCCATTAAGAACATTTGTGATTCAAGAGAGGAGGTCAAAATATTAACATGAACGGAAGTTTGAAGGAAGTTGATTCCAACTCTCATGAATGATTTGGAGAGGATAAAGACTTCAGTGGAGAATGTAACTGCAGTTATGGTGGAAATAGCAAGAGAATTAGAATTAGAAGTGGAGCCTGAGGATGTGATTGAACTGCTGTCATCTCATGATAAAATCTGAACGGACAAGGAGTTACTTCTTGGGTGAGCAAAGAAAGTGGTTTCTTAAGATGGAATCAACTCCTGGTAAAGAACACTATTGAAATGACAACAAAGGATTTTGAATATTACATAAACATAGTTGATGTAAGTGGCAGGATTCGAGAGGATTTCCTCCAAATTTGAAAGAAGTTTTGTGGTGGGTAAAATGCTGTCCAGCAGCATTGCATGCTACAGAGAAATCCTTTGTGAGGAGTCCACTTCGCTGTTGTTTTATTTTAAGACATTGCCACAACCATGACAACATTCAGCAACCACCAGCCTTATCAGTCAGCAACCATCAGCACTGAGGCAAGACCCTCCACCAGTAAAAAGATTACAACTTCCTGAAGGCTCAGAAGTTTTGTTAGCATTTTTTTAGAAATAAAGCTTTAAAAATTTTTAAATTTTTTTTGAGATGGAGTTTTGTTCTTGTTGCCTAGGCTGAAGTGCAATGGCGTGATCTCAGCTCACTGCAACCTCTGCCTCCCAGATTCAAGTGATCCTTCTGCCTCATCCTCTCAAGTACCTGGGATTACAGGCCCGTGCCACTACACCTGGCTAATTTTTGTATTTTCAGTAGAGACAGGGTTTTACCATGTTGGCCAGGCTGGTGTCGAACTCCTGACCTCAGGTGATCCGCCTGCCTCAGCCTCCCAAAGTGTTGGGATTACAGGCATGGGCCACTGTGCGCAGCCATTTTTTTTTTTTTTAAGACAGTGTCTCACTTTGTCACCCAGGCTGGAAAATGTGATCTCAGCTCACTGCAGCCTCGACCTCCTGGGCTGAAGCAATACTTCCACTTCAGCCTCTTCACTCTTCAGTAGCTGGGACCACAGGTGTGTGCCACCATGCTAGCTAATTTTTGTAGAGATGGGGTTTCGTCATGTTGCCCAGGCTGGTCTTGAACCCTTGAGCTCAAGCAATCTGTTCGCCTTGGCCTCCCAAAGTGCTGGGATTACAGGTGTGAGCCACTGGGCCCTGCCAAAGTATTTTTTAATTAAGGTGTATGTACTATTATTTTAAACACAATGCTATTGCACACTTAATAGACTATAAGATAGTGTAAATATAACTTTTATATGTATTGGGTAACAAAAAATATGTGTGTGACTCACTTTATTATGATATTCTCTTTACTGCGGTGGTCTGGAATCAAATCTACAATATCTCTGAGATACGCCTGTTCCAAAAGAATTGAAAACAGGTCTTTCAACAAAATTTTATATATATGCATTCATAGCAGCATTATTCACAATAGCTAAAAGGCGGAAACAATGCAAATGTCTGTCAACTGATGAGTGGATCAACAAAATGTGTGTATCTATGCAATGGAATACTATCTAGTCAAAAAAGGAATGAAGTACTGATACAGGCTACCACATGGCTAAACTTTAGAAGGATGCTAAGCAAAAGAAGCTAGACAAAAAAAGTTACATATTGTAGAATTTCATTGATATGAAATGCCCATTATAGGCAAATCCATAGACACTGAAACCAGATGAGTGTTTGCCATGGACTGGAGGGAGGAGCAAGGGGGGATGCATGCTTAATGGGTGTAGGATTTTCCTTGGAAGCCATGAAATGTTTTGGACCTAGATTGAGGTGGTTATTGCACAACATTGTAAGTGTATTCAATGCCACTAAATAGTAAACTTCAAAATGTTTAAAATGATGAGTTTTATGTCATGTGTATTTTACCACCACCACCACCACAACAAAATGTGGGATGATCTGAAGGGTCTCCCTTCTTCTGAAGCATAGGAGACACCAATGTTGGATGAGTATATGGGAATATTTGCATAAGTATCAGCTAGAACTTAAGCGTAGAAAATTAGAAGTTAAAAATTTCAGAAATAATGCCCTTAGTGTCTCTTCAGCTTATTTTTTAAAAATTAAAGTCAAGTAGAAGTAAATTTGTTATTTTTAAAAACCATCTAAAATAAATCTGATTTTGGTGAAGTATTTCTATTCATCTAATTTATTTCTCAAACAATTTATCTATGTAACCAACTATCTGTATATATATAGAAACTTTCCATATTAATGTTTGTCTAATACAAATAATAGTAATTTCTGGGTGGTGGAATTTGGTCATTAAAATAAGCTTTCCTCTTGCCTTTCTGCATTGGTTGGATTTTTTAAAAAATAATAAATGTGTATTACTTTTATAAACATCATTGCGTGATTTTAAGAAATACGAACCAACTAGCCTAACAAGCAAACAAGCCAAGATGGTATGATAATGAATTCTTTGCAAAACATAGTTAATTGATATTCCCTTCTTTGTACTTTCTGTTTTGTTTAGTGTTTTTTCTAGTCAAGATCTCGCTCTGTCCACCTACGCTAGAGTGCAGAGGCACAATCATAGCCTTGAACTTCTGGGCTCATTCAGTCCTCCTGCCTCAGCCTCTGGGAGTAGCTGGCACTACAGGTATGGACCACTATGCCCAACTAATTAAAAACAATATCTGTAGAGAAGAGGGTTTCACTGTGTTGCCCAGGCTGGCATCGAACTCCTGGCCTCAAGTGATCCTTCCTTGAGGCCTCACAAAGTGTCAGGATTACAGGTGTGAGCCTCTGCACCCAACCCTTCTTTGTACTTTCTTGAGGTACTTAAAAAATTCCCAAAGTAGTATTTTATTTGATTGATTGATTTTTTGAGACAGAGTCTCACTCTGTTGCCCAGGCTGGAGTGCAGTGGCACGATCTTGGCTCATCGTAACCTCCACCTCCTGGGTTCAAGAGATTCTCCTGCCTCAGCCTCCCAAGTAGCTGGGATTACAGGTACATGCCACCACTCCCAGCTACTTTTTGTATTTTTAGTAGAGATGGGGTTTCACCATGTTGGCCAGGATGGTCTCGATCTCCTGACCTCGTGATCTGCCTGTCTTGGCCTCCCAAACTGCTGGGATTATAGGCATGAGCCACCGTGCTGGGATTTTATTTTTATTTTATTATTTTAATTTTTAATTTTGATGGATACATAATAGTTTTACACATTTATGGCTCTATGTGATATTTTGATACAAGCATACAATACGCAATAATCAAATCTGGGTAATTAGGATATACATCACCTCAAATCTTTATCATTCATTTCTTTGTGTTGAGAACACTACAAATCTACTCTTATTTCAAAATATACAATTGTTAGCTACAGTCTACCTATTGTGCTCCCGAAAACTGTATCTTATTCCTTCTATTTCACTCTATTTTTGTACCCAATTACCAACTCCTCTTTATCATTCCTTCCTTATTACCCTTCCCAACCTCTGGTAACCACCATTCTATTCACTACTTCCACCAAAGTAATATTTTAAAAATTCATAAAACTTAAAAAGGGAAACATTAAGAAACTTGCCCAGTGTCACAAACTGCTAATGGTGCAGGTGGCTGGGATTCAAATTCAGATTTGGTTGGCTTCAAAATGGCAATTCTTAGCCTTGAGTTATTCTTGCCATAAGTAATATAGCTTTGTTTTTTCAAAAATTCAATCTCAATGCAATTTTCCCCTGGATTCTAATTACTCACTGAGTCATACATCTCTCCTTCAAAATACCAAGACTGCAGAGGAGGTCATTGTTTGCTCTTCCTCTCAAGAACATGTTCCAGTTCCAGAAAATTATCCACCTACTACGAAAATGCCCAGGAATGGAACATCTGCTGCATACAGGGCACAAATAAGACGCATTGCTCAGCGACTCTGAGTCTGAGGTTGTTGTGAGTTAAGATGCCCAGTAGCCCATTGTAGAGGGGGCTTAGTGGTGTTCATTTATCCATTTACTCACTGCTTATAGAGTTCCTGGGAACTATAAATGTTGATCCCCAGTTGTCAGTAATGTGCTCCTTAAGACATTTTTGCTTGCAAGAAACAGAAACCAACTTTTATAAAGCTAAAAGGGAAATTTTATTATAGAAATACTGGATCTTTTCATAGGACTCAAAGAGAAAGAGACAGCTGAATTTGGGGCACAGAATGGCAACAGGGATGAGGCTTGGTGGTTTAGAGCAAATGGGCTGAAGTCAGATAGCCTGGATTTGAATCTTTGCTCTCACACTTACTAGTCCTTTGATCTTGGATAATTTGCTTAACCACTCAGTATAACTAAAACAGTTATAATAACAGTGCTTCCTCATAGGTGGTTCTGTGCATTAAATAGTTAATGCATATAAAGGACTTGCCCCAGTCCTCATCTCATGTAAAGGACTTATCCCAGCCTGCTATTCAGTAAGCACTCAATAACTGTTAGTCCTCTGAATTCTTCTTATATCACTGAAGACTTTATTTTTTAAATTTCCAGTCTACAGAGTTAAGAATGACCACTAAATCCTACTGCTTTTATATATCCCTGGTCCAGCCACAGGGGACTAATGAACTTGACACTCTCTTGGTTCCAAATCCAGATTTCTAGAAAAGAGACTGTTTATCTTAATGGAATGGGCATTCATTCTTGGTCCAATAAACTGAAGCTAGTAAATGGGCCTGTTAACTAATATTGGCTGCCAGGAACCCAATGTTATCATAACATGGATGGAGAAAAGGAGGGCAGGTAGTAGACTCCCTGGCTAGACACACCAAGAACTGAATAATACACCAAAAATCCTCTTCTTTTTTTTTTTTTTTTTTTTTAAAGACAGGGTCTTGTTCTGTAGCACAGGCTGGAGTGCAGTGGTGCAATCATGACTTACCTTGAACTCCTGGTCTCAAGTGATCCTCTCACCTCACCATTCTGAGTAGCTGGGATTACAGGTGTGTGCCACCATGCCCAGCTGATTTTAAAAATATTTTTGTAGAGTTAGGGTCTCGCTGTGTTATCCTGGCTGCTCTTGAACTCCTGGCCTCAAGCCGTCCCCCCACCTTGGCCTCCCAATGCACTGGGGTTACAGGTGAGCCACCACACCTGGCCACAAAGCCTCTAAATGTATTACTTTTTTTGGTGGCATTTAGTAGGAAAATGGATAACTGAAAAAAAGTTATTTATTTTATCTTGGATGTCCAAAGACTGTCCCTGTGATTTCCCATCTGTCTCCTTAAAACAAACAAGCAAACAAACAAGGTTCTTGGATTAAACATTTCATGACGGAGGCTGAAAATTGCCATGGAGATGATGGAGGCAATTACACACTTGTTCTTTTTTGTTTTTTCTTCACAGCCTATGCATAAGAATGAACTGAGGTATTAGCCTTAGCTCTCTTTTCATGGTAAAGTGCTTTAAAATTTGCCACTGTGCTAGTAATAATAGATTTTTCTACATGTTAGTCTTAAAAATCTTTTTATTATAATAGATTCAACTTTACTAAACAATCAGGCCACGGTGTCTTGTTGAGTAAGGTACCTTACACTGTCTAAGCTGAGAATCTCTGAGATATCTGGATACTTTTATTCAACTCTGGTTTTCTAAAAGGATGCCTATCTTTTTATATTGTTCCAGCCTCCATTATTAATTAACTAATAGCAGGAAAATCAACTTAGACTTGCTTAAACAATAAGAGGAACTTACCCGCTTACTTAACTGAAAAGTTCAGTGGTTAGTCAGGCTTCAAGTATAGATTGATCCAGTGGCTCAACCATATCACTAGAGGCCAGTTTCTTTTTGTTGCTCTGTATTGTTTTTCCTGTGATCAGTTTCATTTAAAGATTGACATCCATCATGGTCACACAAAGCTGGTGGCAGGAACAGGGGCCCCACTTTTGTTTTAGCAGAGAGGAGAAAGTATTCTCTTGATAGCTTCCATGGACCAAAGAGAACACTCCTTTCCCAGAATTCCTCTAAAAAACCATCCACTCTGGCTGGGAGAAAGATATACCAGTTGACGTTAGCCATGTTAGGGCCTACCCTTAAATTCTCTGGAGGGTTCAACTTCAGCCAAACCTCATGACTACAAAATTTGGTGTCCTGTTAAGAAGGCAGAAGGCTAGAAGGCTAGAAGTCAGACAACAAATGTTCTCTCTAAAATGCTTCTTTTTCTATTCCAAGGAACACTCTTTTTATGTTCTTCCCTAAATTTCAATGAAGTATAATCTTTTTGTCAATTTTTGGTGAGTATGTCTAGGTGTCTGATTTTAGTTAGAGAACAATCATCCTCCTGCTTTTTATAGACTGCCTTCAAAATAAGTTAAGACAGCGGGCTCTAGCTTTTCCTACTGAAGACATTCATCAGAAAAATGAGATTTGTTTTGGTTTATCAAATAAGAGCCTTTATGTTTAATGAACTACTATGCAAACCTGTTATAGTTTGAAGGGAATCATGCTGAGACATCTTGATTTTAGATTTATGATAGTTCCGGCCTGACTCCCAAGCCTCATTCCCATCAGAGAGTCACTAATTATTTAGGCTTTGATGAGTATTGCCCTCATGCCTGTCAATAGGTTCATTTATGGTGATGCATGAATTACTTGAAATTATGTATAGGAGGAGTGTCTGCAGAAAAGGAATGTTGAAAGACAGGCAAATAGTGGGATAGAGGTAAAAAAATCAATTTGGATGAAATTTGGAGCCCAGCTATTTAAATGATATGCTGTATGGCTTTCAATTGGTTTGAACAAATAAAGGAAATTTGAACATCTGGAAGACTGAGGTTGATTGCCAGAGGGAAACATGGATGTGTCAAGATAATTGTTCCCTTTATACTACTTTTCCTTGGTGACCTAAATACTTGCCAGGATCTAACTTCTTTTCCTCTTGTCTACTGCCTAGTTATCTTTTTTTTTTTTTTTGGTAAGAGAGTCTCACTTTGTCACCCAGGCTGGAGTGCAGTGGCGTGATCATGGTTCACTGCAGCCTCAACCTCCCAGGCTCAAGTGATCCTTCTACCCCAGCCTCCTGAGTAGGTGGGACCACAGGTGTGTGCTAATTTTTAATTTTTTTTTTTTTTAATAGAGACAGGGTCTCTCTATATTGCCTAGGCTGGTTTCAAACTCCTTGGCTGAAGCAATCTCCCACCTTGGCCTCTCAAAATGCTGGGATTACAGGTGTTAACCTCCGCACCTGGCCTTGCCTATTTATCTTGTAAATGCTTTTGAGATGTTCCCAGAGTTGAATATTTGACTTAGGCCCATGGTATCCAGGGGAAGTCTAATACCATTCCTGATCAGTTTCAATATTAATATTATTATAGAAAGTCATTGATGGCCATTAATTTAGCAAACTAACAAGGAACATCATATTACCTTGTTCCAACAAAGCCCTAAAAGCTTTATCTCATTTTTCTCACGTGAAATCCAAAGTAAGAAAAAGAGTTAAGCAAATAATTAAAACGAGCCATTCTTTACATTATGCTGCCTTTAAGCATTTTGCTATCATAGCTATCCTTGGTTGGCTGTCCTTAAAACTGTGTATGATTTCTTATTAATTCAGATGGATATGTAGAATTTGTTGATAATTGTCCATATATCTTATATATATCTCTTTTCATATCTGATAGTTAAGTGTACCTGTGTAATAAAGAAATAAATGGTTTTTAAAAATTGTTGTAGTACCATGTATGAAAAAGCACAACTTTAAATTATCCTGATCTACTTTATAGTAAATTTTATTGTGGAAGTATTTTGGCATCATACAAGTAGAATTCAGACTGCAAACCAAGGCAGTTGAAGTCTAGTTTGTGTTACAAATTCTCCAGGGAGTTTTTTTTTTTCTCTGCCTTTGCCCAGAGCTGTTTTCTTCTGGTTCCTCTAGGTACACGATTTATTTCTTCTTGCTCCTTGCATGGAGGGTACAGCCTGTTTGGGTTTCAGTGTTACATGGGAATATGACATTAACACCCCTCTGCGCCCCCAACCTTCTGGCCTGCCCTCTGAGCAGCTATATGTGCCAAAGTTCAAGGTCTCTGGTATCAGAAAAATGTTTCCCCTGGAACCACGATTTTCTGTTCTTGGCCTCTGGAGAATCCTTCTTTCGACTGTAACCCAGCAAAGCACTTAAACAGACATTTTTATGTTTCTAATCCAGCTTTTTACTTGTTTCATTCAGCAGTGTTGTTTATCTAGTGTCTGCTCTGCTGACATGAAAGTTCTGCATTGCTTTCTAAGATGATCTTTCAAAGCTGTGTTTACAAATAATCTGACACTTCAATTCATGAGGTTACACACCCAGTAATAGTTTCTAAATCTGCCTTAAATCTCTTTCACTTTTTATTTTACAAAAATTAGGTGACTTCCATAATTATCCTAAACCAGCATTGTTGAGGTTAATCTGGTTCAGCAATTCACTCTTCAAATTAAACACTCTGAGTGCATGTCCTGTGATAAGAGACTTGGTAACAACTAAAATATAAGGCAAATCCCTTCTTTCTGTATAAGTTTTTGAAAAAATATAAACTTACCCTATATTCATACATATATAGCGTTCTTACACAATCACTCTTAGAATTCTCTTTTTAATATTATTATCATATTTTTTATAGACAGAGTCTCACTCTGTTGCCCAGGCTGGAGTGGAGTGGTGTGATCATGGCTCATTGCAGCCTTACTCTCCTGAGCTCAAGGGACCCTCTTGCCTCAGCCTCCCAAGTAGTTGGGACTACAGGTGTATGCCATCATGTCTGGCTAATTTTTGCATATTTTTCATAGAGATGAAGTTTCACTATGTTGCCTGGGCTCAGGCAATCACCCCACCTTGGTCTCCCAAAGTACTGGGATTATAGGTGTGAGCCACGACGCCCCGCCAGAATACTCTACATTCTATATTGCCAGTCTGCTTAGATCTTAGTCTTTTCTCACAGACCTTTAGTTCTTGAGGCTAAGGACTGCTTTAATTATTTCTGTGTCTCTTACCTTCAGCATCACAGCTGGGCTTTGCATCCAGGAAATGATTGAATAAAATAACTGGCTGCTTTAAAGTGTTTCTCTCCACTGTGTTTTGTGTATTCTTGACTACTTCCATGTTACTTTTCATTGGTTTTGGTCATAGTTGGAGTCAGGATTGCCATCCACTCAGCGAGCTATGCATTTCCATCATCATAAGCATGAAAGAAAACTGATAGAAATAGTAAAAGATGCACCTATCTGGGCTGACTGTAACTTTTCCCTTTCTGACAATAAAAGAATAAAATACTCTGTCTTATCTGTTCTCTTCCTTATCAGGACCCCTGTTTCAGGGATAAACAGTTACATATTAACAATATCACTTGGTGGGCAGGGCAGTAAATGTCCCCTTCACTTTTGTGTTTAGTTGACAGCAATTAAAATGCTTTTGCAAGGCTGGATGTATTCTCATTCCTAGCATTTAGCTCAGAGCCTGGCTCATAGCAGTCGCTCACAATATCAAATGAAAGAATCCACATTCACCCTTAGAGAAAACAAGAGAGAAGATTAGATTTAAAAGTCCTGGAAACTCCACTGAAAAATAATAATCTCAACACAATTGCAGAAAACCATATCGAAAACAGGCATGCACTTTTGCTCTTGTCATCAGTAGGGCCATTATTAATAATAGTAGCAGTAATACTGACTAATTTTTTTCAATGCTTAAGATCGATGTGCTGTTCTGAGCGGTTGGCATATGTTCCAGGTTGGGTTCTTCAGAAGCAGAGGGTGAAATGGAATTTGGGGTGCAAGACGTTTATTAGGGAATAACAAAGTGAAAGGAAGGAGGAGGAAGTGGGAATGGGCAGAGGAAGAAAAACTGTGATTCAGGCTCCAAAAATTCTCAGCCAACTTGCTGGGGAGTTGTGAATGGCGTATTGACTACCAGGAAGTCCTGTGTGAAACTGCAATGCCACACCCTTGCACTCTGCCTCACTCAGCTATTGGGTAGGCCGCCCCAGGAAGGGCCTGACCTTAAGGGAGGGGCTCTCTGCAGCTGAGGCTAACTCAGAGAGAATTACCAGCTATAGCAGCTGCTGCCTGCCCTCCTGCAGCTGGTCAGCAAGTTCTTCCTTGAAAGGGATGTGGTCTATTCATATTTGCCATAGTGTAGACCTAATTGGCATAACAGCTCTATAAGATGGATATTGTTAATCTCTCCATTTTTCAGATGAAGAAATTGCGGCTTAGAAAGATGAGGTAAATTGTCCAAGTAATGGAGATAGAATATATATATACATAAACATATACATATACACATATATTTTCACACACACACAGCCATTGTTATATATATGTCATATATATATATACACATACACACACACACACATATGTATGTGTGTATATATATATATATGTGTGTGTGTGTATATATATATATATATATATATAAAATTGTCTGACTCCCAAGACTTGGGGACTCATTACACAAGATTAAGCCAAAAGACTGAATATCTGTCAGATTCTTAAAACCTCATATTGGAAGGGTATCATACTTGTTCTTACTGAAGTCAAATTCCAAGACAAACTTCTCGGTGAAGACCTCTTCTTATCCTAACACCATCTATCTTCTCTAGCCTTTGCCCATACAGGCACAAGATAGATAATTAAAGTCAGGGCCTGAAGGTGAGAAAAATATGTTAAAAATAAATATGTCAAAACGAACTTTTAAGAGAGAGAGTATGTGTCAAAAATCCCAACCAGAATGGCACATTTCCTAAAAGACTTATTTCTGCTTGTTCTCCATCGTTCTCAAAACACTGAGCACCAATCCTGTGTCATTTGCTATTCTGGGTGTTGACAATACCACGGAGAACAAAAGGAACAAAGTCCGTGCAAAACCCACAAGTGCTTTTGCACCAACCTAATATTAATTATTAGGAGGCCAGATAAATACTGGACGTGTCATATGTACATGACCTTTTTCTTCAAGTAGAATATATACTGAAGGAGAGAAGGCTTCCTTTACATTTCTCTGAATCCTCTTCTGCCGAAAAGTACTCACTAAACGAAAGCAACGCAGCATTCAGAATCTGGAACATAGGCTCTGTAACTTGTGAGTTCTTCTATGGCTGAGCTTAGCACACTGTATCTCAATTTTTAGTTGCATATCTATGCGCACCTTTTGTCAGTGAACTTTTCAGAATCTTACTCTGCTGTGTATCCCAGAGCCTAGCACAGTGAATGAAGAAACAAACGCTTTCTACTACATTTTCCCAGCTTCTTTGCCAAGGAGGTCAGTCATCATTGTACCAACTACATAGTGTGTAGCTTCTAGGAGATGCTTAATAAATAGTTATTGAAAGAGTGAACTCTGCAGCCTGGTGCAGCCTGGAGAACAACTATGATGCATCTACCATGCATGGCTCACACCACTGTGTTTCTGAGACAGATGAGGAATCCTGGGATCTGGTTTGGTTCTGTTCCCAAGTTTTTGAGTGACTGTGCATACACTCTTAACTGTCTGCATCTCTGTTTCCTCATCTGTAAAATTATGTTCAGAAACTGAGGGCTGATATGTCAGGGCATCTGGAATCTGACCTTATTCTACCATTATTGGCACCTATAAACCTTGGGCAAATGCAACTATTCTGACCCTCTGTTTCTTTATCTCTAAAGGGAGAAAAATAATAGTCCACCTTCTGAGGCTGTTACTGGAAATAAGGCAAAACATTTAGGCAGGTGCTGAAAAACACAGGAATTTAGATAAATAATATTTTAATACCACATTTTAAAAATAACAAAATTAATGCAAAAAAATTCATGTTGAAAATACTATCAATATTTTCAATAAAGACAGGATCAGTAACAGTGCTGTGCAAAGCTATATTGGAAGCTGAGGGAAAAAGAATAAAGGATTAAATGAGATCATGCTTGTAAGGTACTTAGCACAAAGCCTTGCACATACGAAGTATATGAAAATTGTAACCATATCATTAACAATCTCTGAGGTTTCTTATAGTTAGCAAATTGCTTAGCTGCCAATTGTCCCCATAATTGAGTCTTTTAAAAAAAATGGCAACTACTTACTTAATTTCATGCAAAAATTCTGTAGGGTTGGTGCTATGCCCACCATCCTTCTGTAAAAAAGTAGAATTAGCTATTTATGACAAACCAACAGCCAATATCATACTGAATTGGCAAAAATGGGGAGCATTCCCTTTGAAATCTGGCACTAGACAAGGATGCCCTCTCCCACTACTCCTATTCAATAATTATTACATAAAGGCCTAGCA
Source organism: Cacajao melanocephalus (assembly GCA_963573385.1). Lineage (NCBI taxonomy): Eukaryota > Metazoa > Chordata > Mammalia > Primates > Pitheciidae > Cacajao > Cacajao melanocephalus. Next base: position 10,614 of record CAUYLG010044420.1, on the reverse strand, counting down.
AGCACACAACAGATGCTCAATAAATATAAGTCTTATTTTACTACTTTTTCGTAATCCTTACAAGACAAGGCTGTATAAAATGTAATTTGTGATTATCAGCAAATTAGTAGCAGTGAAGAGTGATTAAACAGTTAAAAATTGCTTATTAGACTTTACAGTCTTCAAGAAATGAGTGTTTATTAGAAAAAATATTTATAACAATATGGTTTTCTGTGCAGCATACTTAAGTTTCCACCAAATTCCACTGTAAAACTGAAGGGGTTAGAAAAATGTTGTTTAGCATCAGAAGGAAAAAACATTGGGCAGTGAGTGGGTCCTCTGTAAGCTAAAATAACTATCTTATTTCATCCAACAAAAAATTATGGTAATTCACCATTTATTTATTTAGAACCTATTATGTGGCAGTCACTGCAGCACTTAATGCTGGGAAAACAATGCCAAACAAATATCCATACAGATCTTGATGGCATAGGACTTACAGTAAAGTAAGAGACACAAACAAGATTAAAATAATTACAGGATGAGTACAGAATTAAAATCTCAGATAAGATACCTGAATCTCTGAAGGAGGAATCAGACCTGGGTTCAGTGACATGGAAGATATCTGAATGAAAAGACTTTTGCTAATCAGGCATCCAACAAAGTTTGGTGACAGGAGTGGACAATAGAAACTCCAGATAAACATCCCAAAATACTGGAAAAACAGAACTATAGCAAAATACGTAAGTGGTCTATTTATCTTACAATATAAAAGCTAGCAAAATAGACAGCAAAGGAAATTAAGATAAACTTGGCTACCTACTGTTTAAATGTGTCCAACTTATAATTTATACTGATATAATCTCTCTATAGTAAAATTATTTCAATAAATCCCTAAACTTACCACTACAGTTGTGCCAGACTTGTTTCTTTTTGGCTGAACTTTGTAATGCAGAGTAAATGAAAAAAAAAAGGTACAAATTTTTATAGTGCTAATTCTCTTGAAAGCAAATTTAAAATACCTTTGATGAGCAAGATTCATTTGGTGTTATATTATTGTGATTCTTTTTCTCAATATACAGATAGCTGCTTGTTTCATCTTCCTTAATTTCTTATTGTCTTCTATTCATATTAATGACACCTTGCTTCTTGTACTTTTATTGAAACCCAAAGGATCATAAAGGCTCTTAACCCAGCCATCTTATTTCTATGGCATTTGAACAAGCCAGTTCATTTTTTTTTTTTTAATGGAAGGACTAACGTATCTCTCAGCCTCCAGCAATCCTATTTTTTTGGAAAATTTTTCTGAGTTTCTTTCTAGTGAGGGTCATCTTGTTTCCAATGCTGAGTTTCTCTTTGGAAAGTTTTATATAACCAGAAACTGGTCTTCTGAACTGAAGCAAGCTATCGTTCTGAAAATGAATCTTCACACTGAGAATTTTTGTTCTTAAATAGTGGCCTGCGTTTATGTCTTTTCTTTTCAAGAATTCAACTTCAGTGACTCAAACTGATTGAAACACCAAGTCGACTTTTAAATTATGAGATTGTTTTAATATAGAACCTGCACATTATTTAAAAATTCAACATTTAACAGTCAAAACAAACTATATATGTATAGAAAACTTCCTATATTCCACATTATTGAAATGATCAATTTTTCTCTAATTTATCAGAGTGACTACTTGATTATTTATAAAACAATGAACAGTTGGACCACACTAGCATTTTGCTCTAATTGTACTGTGATATGCTTTCAAAAGCACAACTGTAAATATTAAATTCATCTGTGTCTAAATAGTTTTAATTTAATATAATCTACTCTCACTTTTAAATATCCAATTTGCACTGCTTTTTAAAAAATTACAATCGCAAAGAATCATCCCAAAAGAAAATTTATGGGACAGATATAACCTGAATTGTAGCCAGAGTTTACACATGGCTAGAGAAGTTTATGTTAAGACAAGCTAGTCCATACAGACTTTGTTGAACAACTAGACATTTGGTAGAATGCAGAAGGGTTGTGACTCAGCAGTAGCAAGAGTAATGGTAAACCAAAGGCTATTGTAATCTAAAAAGGGCTTCAAAACTCCTCAAAAAAAAAAAATTCCAAAAAAAAGAAAACCAAAGCAGCAGACTTACAAGTAAATTAGCTGCTTGTCAGAATAAACATCTACACTGTTTGAAGAAAATAACAATATCAAGGTATTAAACAATATAACAGTCATACTGCTCAGGAGCCAAACAAAACTACTGTACATGTGAATTAGCAGGAAACTGTGATCCATAACTCAGGAAAATCAGTCCATAGAAATGAACCCAGAATGTCTTAGCTGATAAATTTGGCCCACAAGGACATTTAAGGAACAAATATAAGTATATTCAAAAACTGAAAGAGAAAAGTAAATATATCTCATTGTGGTTCTGATTTGCATTTCTCTAATGATTAGTGAAAATGAACTTTTCTTCATGTCTGTTGGCCACATAAATGTCTTTTTTTTCTTAACATCGCCATTTACTTTTTATGCTTTATTTAAATTGGCTCTTTAAAAATGTACAAAAGGTATTTTAAAAAACATTTAAAACAAAAGAAGACATACATGAGGCCAACAAACATATGAAAAAAAATGCTCATCATTGCTGGTCATTAGAGAAATGCAAATCAAAACTACATTGAGATACCATTTCACACCTGTTAGAATGGCAATCATTAAAAAATCTGGAGACAATAGATGCTGGACAGGATGTGGAGAAATAGGAACACTTTTACACTGTTGGTGGGATTGTAAATTAGTTCAACCATTGTGGAAGACAGTGTGGCGATTCCTCAAGGACCTAGAAATAGAAATTTCATTTGACCCAGCAATCCCATTACTGGGTATATACCCAAAGGACTATAAATCCTTCTATTTTAAAGACACACGCACATGAATGTTCATTGTGGCACTGTTTACAATAGCAAAGACCTGGAACCAACACAAATACCCATCAATGATAGACTAGACAAAGAAAATGTGGCACATATACACAATGGAATACTATGCAGCCATAAAAAACCATGAGTTTGTGTCCTTTGTAGGGACATGGATGAACCTGGAAACCATCATTCTCAGCAAACTAACACAAGAACAGAAAATAAAACACTGCATGTTCTCACTTATAGGAGGGTGTTGAACAATGAGAACACTCGGACACAAAGAGGGGACCATCACACACTGGGGTCCATTGGGGGGCTAGGGGTGGGATAGTGGGAGGGACGGTAGGGGACGGATAACATGGGTGCGGGATAATGTCGGGGAGGTATAACATGGGGAGGAATGTCAGCTATAGGTGATGGGAGGATGGTGGCAACAAACTATCTTGCCATGAATGTGCCTATGTAACAACTTTGCATGATCTGCACATGTACTCCAGAATCTAAAGCACAATTAAAAGAAGAAGAAGAAGAAGAAGAAGAAATATTATAAACAAATAGGATAAGGTTTCAAGTCAAAAACCTAAAAATTTCAAAAGCCCAAAGAATGTAAAGAAAGGTTAAAACAGAAACTAGTGAAATAAAAAAAGAGAAGAAATTATCAAATGTAAAAAGCTGATTATTTGAATAACAAACACGACAGACATATGTGAAAAAATAAATGAGAAAAGGAGAGCAATCCCAAATAAATACTGTAAGGAATATGAGAAGAAAATATTATAAACAAAATTTAATTTAGATGTATATAAAAGATACCATGAACCTTTCTGCTAATAAATTAAAAAATTTGGATAAGGTACAAAATGTAAAATATATAAATGTTAAAATTGACAAAAGAAGATTTTTTTTATATTGACAGATTGAAAACTTTAAAAAATTTTATTAATAGTAAAAAATTTCTCCAGCAGTTTTATAGATGAATTCCTTTACGTCTAAATGGAAAAGATAATTCCTTTTATATACAAACTTTCAGAAAATAGAAAAAAGAGATAAGTTATGTAACTCATTGATTTTCTAACAAAAACAGTAATATATTTAAAATATCATTTTCTTTCTTTATAATATCTCACTTATGTTTGTATTTCCAGAATCTCACATACTGCAAATATTGTACAGAGTTGCTTACTAATGTATGCCTTTTTTTTTAAGATTATCATGCCAGTGTGAGGGAATGGGGAGCTACCTCCTTAGGCTGTGAAATAATTTCTGTATTCATTTTAGAAGGTATCTTCCCCTATTAAATCCTTTAAGTTTTCAATAACTACTTGCATTTCTAGACCAAGAATCAGAATTCCTTAATTTTTATTTTAGTTCTGTGTAAAAATGAAGTTGACTCCCCAAATTCTTATAAAGTAGGACTCATCTATTGCATGTTATAAGAAAAAATAAAGAATTCATGCAAAATTATTTTTAATCTCACTGAAACAGTCCTAAGTCCTTGGGAATACCACCAAGATAACTGGTCATCATGGAGATTAAAATGCACCAAAGCAAGGCCCATCTTCCTGACTAAAGCACAGCTGGCCTAGAGGCTGACTCAGATTGAGCCAACCAGTATTCATTAATTTTGAGCTTTTCCGTGCCAGAATCTCTAAAGTCACATTGTCTTCTGAGATTTTGTTTTGAACAAGCTATTGTTTACTTGTCAATAATACTTTCAAAGTACCCTAATACTCTTAAAATATCATTTGTAAAAAAACTTCTTAGCTTGCATTATTTCTAAAGATGGCTAGTCATTTGGATTTTGTTCTGATATCTGGTATCACTGACAATAATATTTACCATCTAAAATAATTAGAATCTCAGTGCAGTCACTTTGCAATGCAATACAATCTTAATACGAAGTTTAAATCAACCCCAGCCTCAGTGTAGGTGGCTTATGCCTATAATGCCAGCACTTTGGGAGGCCGATAAGAGTGGATTGCTTGAGCCCAGCAGTTCAAGACCAGCCTAGGAAACATACTGTGACCTTGTCTCCACAAAAAATAACTATTAGCTGAGTATGGTGGTGCACATTTGTCCCAGCTATTCAGCAGGCTGAGACAGGATGATTGCTTGAACCTAGGAAGTTGAGGTTGAAGTGTACCATGATCATGCCACTCCAGCTGGGGGAACAGAATGAAACTCTGTCTCAAAAAATAAAGAAATAAAAATAAATTAAATCTAGCCCTTTCCTCTAAGGAATTTGCCTGATGACAATTTTAATATAATATAGAGATATATTTGTGTATTGTTTGCACTTACTAAAATACTTAGTATGAGTGAAAAATTATTCTTCTCCTTACCTTTTCCCTACTTGATAATCCTTTCTCCACATGCCTTCAAATTTAGAGTCTGAGCTTTTCTCATTTTGTCCTTTAATATCAACTGAAAGGGTATGAACTTTCAAGTGCTCCTTGTATTTCCCCATGTTTACAGCATAATTCTAGTTTTATATTATAAATATTATATCTATATAATATCTTAAAACCCTCTCATTTAAGATAATTTTAGGTATAAATGGGAAAAGTTGGAGTGACACCAGTAAGATGGCAGAATAAGAAAATCTGAACCCCCCTGCTGCCCACATAGTGATTCAATAATAAGTCATGGACAATTTCCTTTTGTGAGGAAAAGCAGAAATTAGTTGAGAGGCTTCTGTACCTCGGGAAAACACAAAACTAGACAAGTAACAGCAGAAAGAAAATTGAAGACCCGTCTCTCCAGAATCTCCACCTACAGCATAACACTAAATCAGGAAAAATGTTCCATCTCTTAGCTTCTCCTTTGGGAGGGAAAGAGTTGGAACAAACACTTGTCACCCCAACTCTTCTGGGGGCTTTCCAGAGCACTGACTTCTGTTTCAACATTCATGGAGCACTGGTGGGGTCGAAAATACTTTAGCCACCTGGGAGACAACAGATACAGCAGTTTCACACAGCAGTTGCCACAGTCCTTTTCCCCAGCAAGCACAGAACAAGTGGATAAAAAATCTCAGTTCTTTTGTCTGGGTATGCAAAGCATTGGTTTGTGCATCCAATGCCCCACATTTTCTGGAAGCTGCCCAAAGGACTGGCTTCTGTCTTGGAATGTTAATGGGACCTGACATAATTTAGCCACCTGGGGGCTAATGAGAACAGAGATATCAATTTGAGCTGGTAGTCACTACAGCCCTTCTCCTTGGCTCAGTACAGGGCAAGCAGATGAACAACTTTGGCCCCCACCTTCTCTCTGGGGAGGTAAAGAGTTGAACTAAATGTTTCAATCTCCACATTTTTGAGTTGTTCAAATGACTGAATTATTTCCTCCTTGCCTCAGAGTGCACATGGAACTAGGCTGCCTAGTCTAGCCACCTGGAGGGCAGTGAGATAGAAAACAATGATTTGAGCCGGTATGCAACTAGTCACCATAGCTTGTCCTCCCAAGCGCAACATAGATAGAGAAAACAAGCAAAACAAAACAAAGAACAAACAAACGAGAAAAGATGCTAGCTTCTCTCTCGAAGTAGAAATATATGGACAAAGCATCTAGAGATCCAACTTTTCTGCAGGCTTCCCAAAGAATTGGCTACAGTCTCACTTACTTGAGCACACTGATGAACCTGGCATACACTAGATGTCTGGAGGACACTAACAATAAAATAAGTAGGTTGGACTAAACAAAGGTTTAAGAGGTCCCAAGAATCTTTCCAAATTGATTGGTAAAAGCTTTCTATCGCATGAGGCCATTTAGTGAAGACAAGAGAGAGTGATGTCTGCTTTGTCTAATAGACAGACATCAACAGAGAGAATGAAGAAAAAATTTTTTAAATGAGAACTATGTTCCAAAAAAGAAACAAGATAAATCTCCAGAAACAGATTCTAACAAAACAGACATATAATTTATCTGAATTCAAATAACCCTCATAAGGATTCTCACCGAGATCAGGATAACAATTCATTAACAAAGTAAGAATATTGATAAAGAGACAAAACATATTAGAAAGTACCAAACAAAAAATATGGAGCTAAAGAACACAATAACTAAACTAAATTTTTCACCACAGGAGTTCAACAGCAGACTAGATCAAGCAGAAGAAAGATGGGCAAACTCAAAAACAGGTCACTAAAAATTATTTAGCCAGAGGGACAAAAAGATTCAAAGGAGTAAAGAAAGCATTAGAGACTTGTAGGGCACCACTCAGCAAGTCAATACATTCATGTGGGAGTCCCACAGGGAGAATAAAATAAGGAACAGAAAATGTATTCAAAGAAATAGTGGCTGAAAACTTCCTAAATCTGTGAAGGAAATGAATATCCAGATTCCAGAAACTCAAATTTTCTAAAATAAGATGAACCTAAAGAAATCCATACTAAGGGGAATTACAATCAAATTGTTAAAGGCAAAGACAGAGAGTATTTTGAAGGCAGCAGAGGAAAAGCAACTTGGGAAACACAGTGTAACCCTCAGAAAACTATTAGAGGATTTTTTTTTAAGCAGAATGAAATATTCAAAGTGCTGAAAGACAAAAATTACCAATCAAGAATATTATACCTAAAACAACAACAACAAAAACCTAAAACCTGGCAAAACTATCCTTCAATAATGAGTGATAGGAATTTTCTAGACAAACAAAAGCTGAGGAAGTTCATCCTGACTAGACCTGCTTTACCAGAAATCCAAAAGAGTATTCTTCAATGTGAAATAAAATAGCCCTAAATAGCAGTAAAATAGTCTAAGAAAGTATAAAGCTCAATGGTAAAGGCAATATATAAATAACAAAAATATTATATTACTGTGATTGTGATGGGTCACTTTAAATTTTATCATAAAAATTAAAAGACAAAAGTATTAGATATTATAAGTGAAAATATGTTAATGGACAAGTACAGATAGAAGTACATTGTGACATCAACAGCAATAAATGTGGAGTGGGGAGAAGTGTAATTTTTGCATGGGATTGAACTTGGCTGTCGTCAGTTTAAAATAGACTTGTAGAAGAGCATTTATTTATTTATTTATTTATTTATTTATCTATCTATCTATCTATTTATTTATTTATTTATTTATGTTTGAAATGGAGTTTCACTCTTATCGTCCAGACTGGAGCAGACTGGAGTAGAATGGCGGGATCTTAGCTCACTGTAACCTCTGCCTTCTGGATTCAAGTGATTCTCCTGCCTCAGTCTCCAAGTAGCTGGGATTATAGGTACCCAACACCATGCTCATCTAATTGTTTTGTAGTTTTAGTAGAGATGGGTTTCACCATGTTGGCCAGGCTACTCTTCAACTCCTGACCTCAGGTGATTCACCTGCCTCAGCCTCCCAAAGTGCTGGGATTACAGGCATAAGCCACTGTGCCTGACCCAGAAGATATTTTATGCAAGTTGTGTAGTAATCACACACACACACAAAATACCTATATAGGTTACATGAAACAAGAAAGAAAGAAATCCAGTTATATCAATACAAAATAATCAATGAAACACACAGAGAGTAAGACAGAAAAAGAGAGGCAAAGGAAATACAAGACAGAAATCAATTAACAAAACAGCCATAGTAATAACAAACTATTTCCTATGAATCATTTCTTTAAATGTAAATGGATGAAAGCCCCATTTAAAGGGCACAGAGAGGCTAAATGAAATTTTTAAAAATATCCAAATATTTGCTACTTACAAGAAACTCACTTTAGATTGAAGGTTACACATAGTGAAGGACGTGCTTAAGATATCCCTGGTAAATGGTAACCAAAAGAGAGCAGGGATGACTATATTATATTAGACAAAATAGACTTTAAGTAAAAAACTTTCACAAGATTTTAATTTCATTAGATCCTATTTGTCAATTTTGGCTTTTGTTGCAATTAGTTTTGGTGTTTTCGTCATGTAGATTTTGCCCATACCTATGTCCTGAGTAGTATCGCCCAAGTTTTCTTATAGGGTTTTATGGTTTTGGGTTTTACATTTAAGTCTTTAATCCATCTTGAGTTAATTTTTGTATAAGGTACAAGGAAGAGATCTAGTTTCAGTTTTCTGCATATGGCTAGCCAGTTTTCCCAGCACCATTTATTAAACAGAAGATCCTTTCCCTATTGCTTGTTTGTGTCAGGTTTGTTGAAGATCAGATGGTTGTATATGTGTAGTGTTATTTTTGAGGTCTCTGTTCTGTTCCATTGGTCCATATGTCTGTTTTGGTATCAGTACAATGCATTTTTGGTTGCTGAAGCCTTGCAGTGGTTTGAAGACAGGTAGTGTAAGGCTTCCATCTTTGTTCTTTTTCCTTAGGATTGCCTTGGTTATATGGGCTCTGTTTTGGGTCCATATGAAATGTAAAGTAGTTTTTTTTTTTTCTGTTTATGTGAAGAAAGTCAATAGTACTTTGATAGGAATAGCATGAAATGTATAAATTACTTTGGGCAATATGACCATGTTCATGATACTGATTCTTCCTATCCATGAGCATGGAATGATTTTCCATTTGTTTGCATTCTCTCTTATTTCCTTGAGCAGTGGTTTGTAGTTCTTGAAGAGGTCCTTCATATCCCCTGTAATAAATATTGCTTATAATAAATATCCTTTGTAATAAAATTCCTAGGTATTTTTTTCTCTTTGTACCAAAATTCCTAGGTGTTTTATTCACTTTGTACTAATTGTGAATGGGAGTTCATTCATGATTTGGTTCTCTGCTTGTCTATTGTTGCTGTATAGGAATGCTTCTGATTTTTGCACATTGATTTTTGCACATTGATTTTTGTATCCTGAGACTTTGCTGAAGTTGCTTATTAGTTTAAGGAGTTTGGGGGCTGAGATTAGGAGATTTTCTAAATATAGAATCATGTCATATGTAAACAGAGACAATTTGACTGCTTCTCTCCCTATTTGAATACCTTTTATTCCTGCACAGCAAAAGAAACAAGCATCAGATTGAACAGGCAACCTACAGAATGACAGCAAAATGTTTCAGTCTACCCATCTGACAAAGGTCTAATATCCAGAATTTACAAGAAACTTAAACAAATTTACAAGAAAAAAGAACCTATGAAAAAGTGGACAAAGGATATGAACAGACCCTTCTCTTTTTATGTGACCAACAAACATATATAAAAAAAGCTCATCATCACTGATCATTAGAGAAATGCAAATCAAAACCACAATGAGGTATCATCTCATGCCAGTCAGAATAATGATTATTAAAAAGTCAGGAAACAATAGATGTTGGTGAGGCTGTGGAAAAATAGGAATGCTTTTACACTGTTGGTGAGAGTGTAAATTAGTTCAACCATTGTGGAAGACAGTGTGGTGATTCCTCAAGGATCTAGAACCAGAAATACCATTTGACCCAACAATCCCAATACTGGATATGTACCAAAAGAAATATAAATCATCCTACTATAAACACACATGCACACATATGTTCATTGCAGCACTACTTACAATAGTAGACATATGGAACCAACCCAAATGCCCACCGATGATAGACTGGATGAAGAAAATGTGGTACATATATATCATGGAATACTATGCAGTCATAAAAAAGAATGAACTCATGTCCTTTGCAGGGACCTGGGTGAAGCTAGAAGCCATCATCCTTAGCAAAGTAACACAGGAACAGAAAATCAAACACCCCATGTTCTTACTCATAGTGGGAGTTGAACAATAAGTACACATGGACACAGAGAGGGGAACAACACACACCAGGACCTG